>JMSH01000114.1:0-67456 GCA_000712465.1 Huntiella moniliformis | reverse complement strand
CCTGTTCCGATGACGCCGTGTTTGAAATATACGACCCCGTGTCATCCCCATTCTCGTGTATACCCCGGGAATCCGTCTCCCCCGCCAACAATCCCGGTAACTCCCGTTCCAGTTCCTGTTCCTGTTCCCGTTCAGCCATCCCAGTTCCACACTCGTCAGGTCCTTCCACCCTATGATAGGTCAATAATCACCAATCATCGTCCACAAAACAGACCCATGACATATCCCGTATGGGACCATCTATTTCATCATCCTCCAACGCCAAGTCCGTCACCCGCAACACCGCCTCTTTACCGGACTCTTCAAGAATCACATTCACATGTCACTATATATCCATATACAACCCCTCATTAATAGATTTCATTCTCTAACAACTCGGTACCTTGCCTCTTAAAAGACTTTCTCCCGCTATTTCCTCTTCATCCATGATATCCAATTCGGCTCTCCGTGAGAGGCCCTCAAGCATCAAATCCGCCATGTATGGGTCCATCGGTTTCTTTCTCTCTTTTCCCTCTCGTCCGTCACCTTGTCTAGCCATCTTCCGTCTGTGTCCCTGGTCATCATCTGACAAGTCACTTCCGGGGGAATCTTCCGCTTTTCGCTTTCCTTGGTTAGTCTGCGAATCCCCATCATCAGAACTCTATTCCTCAGCTTCCGGGATATAAATCGCATCTCTACATCTCACCGCCATATTCTTAAAGAACCGTCTCCACTCCAACGGGTCTCCCTTTGTTTTACCAAAGTTGACATCATACAGCTCATACACATTTTCCCCGTCTTCCCATTGCTGCTTGATAACTTGAATCTGCCCTTGTAGTGTCTGCTTCCGACTATCCAAAGCTCTCACTCGAATCGTCGCACAAACCTCAGCACCAGCCTGTCCCATTATAGGCGGCATAACCGGGAAGTTCAACGCATGCAGCGCATCCTGCAACACTGCAATCAAATGGCCTAACGGCATATGCGAGAAGAACCTTGCAAGAGACGTTGCTGGCACAATATCACCAAACCGTCTAGCCGCCTGTGTCAACGAGATCGGCACAGCATTCGCCTGAGAGAACTGCGTCATACTCGGTTCATTATTCAGTGATGTTCTTGAGAAAATAGTAGGCTTGACAAATGATGGAGCACCAGAACCGGCAACGGGCTGTGTTGATGATAGAGCCCCACGCGTACTATGCATCCGGGGAATCTCCCAATCAATGTCAAGCCCGCCACCATTGAAATCTGGCTGTGACGCCGCAATCTTCGATGTTTGATCTGACGCTGGACTAGGCACATGGGTCCAATCAATCTTCAAATTGGCCAGCATTTGCGTAGCCAGATGCAGAGGATCCGCAACAGTACCCTCCGATGTCAAAAGGGGGTTAGAACGGGTATACCAAGGATGCTGACGGACCTTATTCATCGAGAACCGGTCATCGGGCTTAATACACATCATCCCACGAAGAAGCGAAGCCGCATCCGAGGGAACCCGTTGCCACAGTTCATCTGAACTATGTCCATTCGTCTTTCTATATTCCTGGTACTCCCATGACGTGATGCTAGGCTCATCCCACGGGGTATTACCAACAAGAAGAACAAAAAGAATAACGCCACAAGACCAAATGTCTGCCAAATCTGGGTCATACGAAGGTGGACGTTGAGACTTGTCACTCATAGGCCGACATTTGAGAATCTCTGGCGCTATATACGGAGGGGACCCACAAAGAGAGGTACTCTTCTTGACTTTTCCGTTGTACTCAAACATAGTCGCCATACCAAAGTCAGCCAGTTTCAAAATCCCATCTTCTGACATGAGGATATTCTCCGGCTTGAGATCCCGATGAGCAACGCCCTTTCCATGCATAAAACTCACACCCGCAATTAACTGCTGGAAGTAAATCTGCGCGATATCCGGAGCAACGCCTTTATCCGCTTCAATCTTGTCGAACAAATCACCACCAGAGGCATATTCCATGGCAATCCATTGCCACGTTGCATCTTCACCAGAGGCGAACCATTCAATAATGTTCTGGTGTTGCCCTACATGACGATGCAGTTGAACCTCCATCTGCATCTGCTTTGGGGAGATATGCCCGCGTCGATAGGCATAGTCTTTGTGAATGATTTTGACTGCGAAGACGGGCTCATTGTTGTCAAGAGGGACAGCTTTACGGACACTTGGACGGGTTAGTAACCATTCATAATCAAGATAGCTCTGAAAAACTCACGATGCATATGCACCACGGGCAAACGTTTTGGATATGAACCTGAACGGCAGGTTTTTTGGCATAGGAGCCAACTGAGAAGCTTGCATTGTATCAACCAACCTCTTTCTTCTTGAATAAACTAAAAGTAGATATAAAAGTCAAAGAGCAAAAGTCTTCCCTCTTCTTAAATCCAATCAGATGAATCTACCAAAAACTAAACAACGTGGTACATAAAAACATAGATGAAAGTCTACAGACAAATGTATGTCCAACCAAAACATGCTTCCTTTTTTGCCTCATCTGTGAACTCCCTCCCGGCAGGGACCCGTAGTTGCCTGCCTATTCACTAAGTCCTTTATCCCCAGCTCTTCTACAATTAGAATGTTCATGGATATATCATATAACATACCTAAAGCCCCTGATACCTGCTTACATACTCTATTCTCTCCGTTCCTATACACCGGCGCGGCCTCTACGCGTCCCGTCCGAGTCACATTTAACCATATTCGGTCTTCTTAGGGTTCTTAGGGTCTCCAAATCCCAAGTCTCTCCTTGACCTGATGTTCTTGCCTGTCCATCTACCTGCCCGCCTGCACTTGCACCTGACAACAAAATCAACGTCATGCTGATCATCTCTTTTCTACGCCTAACATCAACGAACCCCTCATTATATCGAAGTCATCAAATATTCTCATCCAGCCTTATTATTCACTGCTAATCAATATCATAACCAACAACCCCAAGCAAGAGAAACCCTCATTCCTACCTTCCTTCGTCCCTTCTGCTTGTCTTACTTTTGTTTATGTATTTGTCGTCGTCGTTGCTGGGGATCCCCACTGGTTACCATTTCTAGAACGCATCTTGGACCGGGTCTTGTCTTTTCTGCGCTGTTGTTTCTGCTTTGTTTCTGTCAACTTTGCATTCAGCCTTGTGCTTGTGACTTGACAGTTCTCCGCTTCATCAGTTTGTTTTTCCTTTGAACATTGACACTTCCAAATCATTCAAAATGGCCACTGCAAACCAGAACATTGGCAAGCGGTAAGTTTTCCTATTCCGCATGGCCTTCTCCGTCTCCGTCTATTTTCCTTCCCCGTATCCGTTTCCGTCCCCATCCGCTCGGATCAGCTACTAATAAACATCCATCTTCCTTAGCCTTCAAACCGAGCTCATGCAGATTATGAGCTCCCCGGCTCCGGGAATCTCTGCTTTCCCGTCGGACGACGATGCCCTCCTTCAATGGACGGCCACCATCGACGGCCCGGAAGATACCCCATACGCCAACCTGACTCTCCGTCTGTCCATGGACTTCCCTACAAACTACCCCTATGCTCCTCCCAAAGTCCTCTTTCGTACCCCCATTTACCACCCCAATGTGGATTTCTCCGGCCGCATTTGCCTGGATATCCTCAAGGATAAATGGACCGCCGCTTACAACATCCAAACTATCCTCTTGAGTTTGCAGAGTTTGTTGGGGGAACCGAACAAGTGAGTTTTTGTGTAGCCTCTTGACTGAAAAGCTAGGGTGGATTGCTAACTATCGATAATCTATAGCTCCTCGCCGCTGAACGCTGAGGCTGCCCAGCTTTGGGACATTGATCCTAAGGAGTTCCAACGCAAGGTACTCGAGCGTCACCGCGATATTGACGAGGATGACGAGTAGAGTTTCTAGACGACTGTTTGCACATTTGTTTCTTGTAGCCCTTTTGAGTTTTTTTTTGCTTTTGTTCTCATAGATAGCGATACCAACCCCGCAATAATGACCCTTCAATTATATGACAACCCTATCATTGAACATTTAACATTCACAAAGGAACTAGTATCTTCGTCAACAAATCTTATTTCACTACTCGTACTTATCAAACATCAGGATAACTAACAAGATATCACATTCACCAATAACCAGCCAGTACATGAAAACAAAGACGCCAATTTTACTTCTAAACCAAAACTGCCAAAATCCTTGTCAAGTCCTGTCGAGATATTCTGACCCAGAAAACCACACACCCAATGCCCATAAAAACGGAACAAGTGTATCAACACCATTCGGTAGTCAGCAATTGGGGTGTGTCCCGACAGCCAAGCCAAGCCAAGCCAAACCAATCCAGTAAAAGCCCACCCACTCCAACATCGACAATTTGAAAGAAAAAGAAGACACCCCAAGATTCAGACAATTTTTTATTTTTTCATTTCATAAAAAACCTTTGCTTTTTCGTTATTATCAGGAGAATAAAAAAAACAGCCAAGTCTTTTGTTTTACTCCTCAACAACGGTAGTCTGGAGACCCTTGACGTCCTGCACGTTGACGGCCTGGACGTAGCTGTACAGCTTCTCGGCCGCGTTCTCCTCGTCGTTTCTGCGTCTGGAAATGCGGACGCGGAGTCTGAAGGGGAGGCCCTTGATGCCGTTCTCCCAGACCTTCTTGTTCAGAGAGGGGTCCAGACGGACGTCGGTGGTGCCCTGGGGAGGGTTAGTATGGGGTTCCTGGAGGGTGGAGGTGGGTGGATGTGGTTGGTTGGTGAGCGATGGCGATTTTGGAGGGATTTGGTGGTTGGCGTTGTGGTTGGTGATCAGGTCAGAGGTGGATTCCTATATGTGGGATGTTTTCCGGTGTGTCGTTTTGATATACTGAAGTCGTCGTTCAATGGTCGTAGTCGAATAGTCGTCATGGTGGTCATAATCGCTCAAGTCCCATCGCTCGTCCAATCAATCCCACCATCCATATCCCAAAAAAGTCAAACATACCATGGCCTGCTGAGCGAACTTCCGGATCTCCTTAACAGCCTTAGGGGCACGGCGGCGGAAAGTGGTGCCGTGCATCTATACGTCGCAACGAGTCAGTCAGTATAACTGCCTCTCCAAGTATCATCCATCCCGTCCCAGCAACATTTCCCCATATATCATGTTCTCCAAACGTCTCTTCCTTCATTCATCTTCTTAGATTTCGACTGGTATGTTGCTGGGATCGGAATATATCGAGTTGGTGACGGACCTTCTTGTGCAGGTGGATGGTGTAGTCACGAGTGACGACGTCCGCAATGGCGGAACGACCCTTCTTCTGAGTGGGAGCCATTTTATCTGAATAGAATAAAACTGTCGTTAGAAAATCTTGCGTATAACAAGAAAAATAAACCAGCCAAACGAGTCTTCTTCGCGTGCGTTATCTGCAAGAATTCCCAAGAAAAAAAAAACCGAACAAAGGTATAACAAAAAAGAAGAATATCTCAACAGAAAACACAACGACAAGATCTCGCCTTGATAAAATTATATCAACGGCTGGGCTGCGGAAAATAGGCTCGGCTTACACAACGGATTGGTATGATCTGGGCAGTTGAGATCGAGACTGAAGTCTTCACTAGGTCCAGTGTGGGAACTTGGTGAGAATCTCGCCCAAGGCGCCCCTCCGCCCGTTGGTGCACGAAAAAAATAGCGTCACGTGATTCCCGTAGGGCTCTTTGTGGGCGAAAAATGATGGAAAAATTATTTTGTGTGGACACCGGAGGCTATTTTGGCGGGGGGAAAGCGGGGCGGCGTAGGACTATTTGACGCCACGGGCTGGGTACATGGTTTGTCGTTTTGGTGTGGCGTGCTGATGGATGTGGCGTGGTTTGTTGGTTAGTCAGCATTGAAGGGGGATGCTGTGACGGGGATGAAGGATGCCAGCCCCACTGTTTCTTTATTGAGGTTGCTGGGTTTCATGTTGCCTCGCGAGTGTTCCTGCGCTGGAGTGAGGGAGTCTAGTGCAAAGGTCTCATATTTACTTGTGATTGATTCCTTCGATTATCACCAATTATAGACACTATCTCTTCAAGCCAAGCTCTGCAACGCTTGTGCGACACCACCGATCTGTTTGCTTCCTGAAATCGAGCCACTCATCCCTTTAGTATCTTGTATTTGCTCAACCGCGTCGCAGCTTGGATTACTACTTCACTCATTCCATCACCACGACAAGGAAATACCCGCCAAAATGTCGGGTCCTTCGCCGTCGCCCACCCCCGATCTCAATCGGAACCGTCTCCCGACGCTTTTCGAGACTCTTAGTCGCCGGACTCTCCCGCCTGTTGATCTCTTCTCTTTCTACATTTTCATGCGCGATCAGCAGCGCTCGGTAGACTACCTTGATTTCTGGTATATACATACATTCCACGTCGTCGCTATATTCTCCAAACTAACAGAACCTCCAGGCTCGATGTCGCCCAACACATGTCCCTCTGTCGGCACTACGTGCGTGAACTCCGCAGATCAGTCCTCGTATCAACACCCGATGGAAACGCTCCCACATCGAAGCGGTCTTCACAAATCCTCGAAAGCATGGGCGAAATTACCACGGACGGCGGCCCCTCCAACATGTTCCGAACCGAGAAGGAGAGAGACCAGGACGCTAAGATGTCCGCTTTCCTCCGGGGTGACTATGAAGATGGGCCGTCGCAGGATGATACACCGTCGACTCCCGTTCGTCTAGGGTCACCTACTACGCCTTCATCCATGCGGACTTCCCCACGGGCGCTTACGGATTCGAATTCGCCTGAACATACCGTTATGAGACAGGATATTCGGTCCTCGGCGGAGAAGATTCTTTATACGTTTTTGATGCCTGGGGCGGAGAGGGAGATTATTCTGCCCGGGGCTATTACTGAGGAAATCACGATTGCGATTCAGGAACAGGGTCGTGATGACCCTGAAGTGTTTGATGTAGCTAAGGACTACGTCTTCCAAGCCATGGAACGTGACGCCTTCCCCGGTTTCCTCCGGATGAAAGCCCTCGGCAACCTCATCCCACCCACTCTCGTGCTGCGGTTAATCATCGGACTGGTATCCATATTCGCCGCCTTCTGGGCCGCATTCGTGCTCATCTTCCTCGATAAATCTCGGGAAACACGGTGCTGGTTAATCCTCCCCTTCACAATTGGTGTCTACCTTCTCTCGTCATACCAGTACTCGTTGGATCCAATCTTGGCGCTGTTGGGCTTTAGTGAGTACACGCCATTTAACTTTTCGCAGATCCGCGAGCCTTTTGTACGCAAGATGTTGCAGAGACGCGCGCTTACGGTTTTGGGGGTTACTTTTGTTGTGGATGCGGCTTTGTGTGTTTTGTTTATTATGGTGCCGGGGAAGAGACTTTAGTTTCTTTGAAGACGGAGTAATGCATGTGATGTGGGGTACCAGGCCAGACTCGGCGTACGGGGTTAGTCGTGTTTAATGATTTTGTTGATTATGGATGATGGGGATGGAATGAGATATACCTTTTTTGCTCTGTTTTGGTTTTTTGTTGTTTGATGTTAATTTATTTTGATTCTCGTAACCATTTTCTTTGGCCACGTCAAGTTTCATCACTACACCAAGTTCCCAAGCCATGTCATCGACTGAATCGACCTTTCCATTGTCTAAAACTCCACCCACTAGCGCCCATCCATCTAAATCCTACCAACCTAATCCCCCCCAAAATCCAGGAACCCGTCACATCAACACCACATCACGTGCTCCCCTCCAACTCACACTTCCAACCCCATCTTAACAATATCGCAAAACAGTCCGTCCACCCGACCCGTGAATCCCCCGATCCGAACCAATAAAGGCCATTGCGTATGCTGACGACGATATACCAGGGTACTCACATGTATGACTTCTCCTCTCCTCTACTGTATCCCTCTTCCAAGAAGAAAACCCAACCTAGTTATCTGTCCATCGGCCCGGATTTCCGCCGACAAAGGACATCGTAGACACCGACGTCTCAAAATCTCTGTTTGTCTTCTATTTTCAACGGATCGACAGGAACCGAATGACAAACTTGCTCACTGCTTCTTTCTTCTTTTTTTTCTTCACACCCCTCCCCCCTCCCCTGTTCTTTACGAATTCCCCAAGACACTGCCGGGCCAGGCCAGATTCTCGGATAAGCCATTGCATGGCACATTTGCCCGTGGGCTGAGCAAACGTCATGCGAACCAGATATATGCACACACACATTATTCACCATCCATTCAATATCAATCATAATTCATTCAAGGCATATCCACCGTGGCTGTTCCCCGATAACACCATACCTACCGCTTCCGTCTTCTCGGTCTCATATTCGCCTCCGGTGTTTCCCCGTTCCCCGAACTATCGTATCCATCATCATCAATCTCATTGTCAAAAGTGGCTTGGCCTCTCTTAGATGCCGCCCTAGCATATCCCGCCATAGTCATGCCAAGCGATGGTCCTCCACGTGAAAAAGCATCTGAAATGACGGTCATGGCTTGTGGTTGAGTAGTCGCTTCAATGTACGTAGACACTGGGATTCCAGCTTCAATGGCGGGTAAGGCGGCAGCAAGGACATCCATCATTTCGGCGGGAGACTTCATGGATTCTCCGTATAGTTGTTCAAGTGTGGTAGCATCAGGCTCAGGAACTGCAGGAGGCTTATTTGCCGAGGCAATTTCATTATTAAGAATGGAAATTTTCTGGTCGCAGCGGGCGACGAGAGATGCGAAGAGTTTTTGGATTGGGATGACGTCGGTGGGGTTAATATCGCGCATGGGGTTGACGCTGTGAATGTCGAGAGTCTGTCGGAGGGTATCCATTGAAGCGTCCATTAACTCTGCAAACACAGCAGACGAAATAACTTCTTCAAGGTCATCTGTAGATTCAAGATCCAAAGCTGTCATGAGACTCGGGTAGTTGAGGTTATCTTGGTCTTGTGCCAATGTGAGGATTGATAGCTGGCGAAGCTTATGTCTTTGGACATCGTTTAAAGGCGGCAAAGTGGGAATTTGTTGCAAATAATCTCGGTATGTCCCGTAAGAGAAGATCTTCAAATGTTCGTAGTATGGCGCATATTCTGTCTGTTGAAGGGCGTTTACAGATGGCACGTTACAGAGCTCGTAGAAGAAGAATGTTTCGGGGTCACTAGTGGCGCGGAGAATCAATTTGGTGACGTCTTCGGGGGATATATCCTGCACCGAAGCAGCTTCGACGTATTTCTAAAGAAACGGGAATTAGACAGGTTAAGATGGTGGGGTACATGTCAAATCAACATACATCAAGAGCCAACTTGGCTCTTTCCGGGCCGGTGTTCATTCTTATGGCGTTTTGTAATCTCTCGTATAACCCGATTAGGCTTGGTTCGTATAGTCTAGTTCAATGACAAGGCTGAAGCTTTCAATGGATAGATAGATCTTGATCGATGTAGTACCTGACTACGTCACCGACAAGGTCAAGACAATGCTTAGTGCTTAGTTCGCCGGTTCTAGTGTCTAGGATAGCTCGGACGAAGTATTGATGGAGAGGTTGAGCGACGAGTTCGAGATGGGAAATTATTCGCCGATGAATAGAATGGTATTATAGTTTGTAATGTGTTTGTGGTTTGTATTCTGTAAGTCACCATCAACAGCTTCAACATTGTTTATGGTGGGGCTTTCGTCATTGGGATCCTTCAGCCTGGGAAGCTATAACCCTGTATGTGTGTTAACCCTATGGTTGACCAGACTATCACGATGTTGGCCGCATGCGATTGAACCTAAAACGTCACTGTCATTTTTAACCGTCTTCGTCGGTTAAGGTTGCTTTCACAAATCTCCACTATATTGGACAGGATTTCCGGCGGAATCCCGGAGGAGTGCATGGACGACGTAAAGAAGCTTGGCTATTCGACTCGAGGCAGATAAGATTTGCGATTTTGTAGAACTGTATGTCCGATCGGCTAAAAAACACCGCGTGCACTCTACTCAACCATGGAACGACTTCATCAATATCGATATCAATTGTCTTGTCTTCTTCTTCTGTTTAGTCGCACATACCGAGTCAATCGACAGGGCATAGTCAATCCATACCGAATCATTCAAGATCCCCTACAGGGTCTAGCATCCCAAAAAGACCTCTGACTGTTCTGTAACTCTTCAGGGGAATTGGCGCTCGGAAGCCATCAATTTGTTAGTTATTCTCATGTTCCAGACGTGTCTTATTGGTAACTGCTGAAGTACATTTGATGGTGAAACACCAAACTTGCTCAAGTCATGATGAAGTTGCTTTGTAATTAGAGTTTAGTCATTCTTTGAATTCAGGAACCTATTCAGCGTGCCTGCCTTGAGAAGAATATCTCGTGTGACACATTGTACTCTTCAACGTGAAAGACAAATTGTCGTTTTTTTTTCCCCCACCCTCCCTTGTTGGCTGGTCCTTTGAGAATTATCCAGTTAATCGCTGAAATCATCAATTGAGGCCCTAGACCTCGTTTTTTATTTTTCTTTCCGACGGAGCCTGGAGCTCCTGTAATTATTCTTCTTATGTTCATACCCGTGAGATTCCAACTTTTCGCACTCAAATCTATACAAAACCTCACTATCTCCAATCTCAATTTACCAAAATCAATACATTTCGTGATCCAATCCACTCACCCGTTTCTCCGCCCCGTTATTTGCCGGCCGTCTGTCGCTTGCGCCTCTCCATAAAAAAAAGGTCGGTCCGCCCGCGCCTCGTCTCTTCACACCACTACAACGAAATCTCCACGATAGTAACTATCCACAACTAAACGCCTCTACCAACCTGCGCGCCGCCTCATTGTCCGCGTAACCCGTCAAAGTTCACTTCATCCGATACACACCCCATCCCCTGGCTGGTTGGTGTATGTCCCCTTCCACCGTAGTTTGCCCAGCTCCCGCTTTGCAGAGTGTTTGCTGTCCGAGTGTCTTTTTTCTCACTGGCTGGCTGGTTCTGGGCGCCCGGGTTTTCTCTCGCTTTTGTCATCGTCAGTCTCGCTCGTCGCTGCTTGGACGCGACATACACAGCCTTTGCATGTTATTCTTGCTTGCACGCATCAGCGCACATCTTTACTTGCATTGTTGGACTCTGGATCAGTCCCTTGCTATCGTTACCAAAGCTTGTTACTGCAAACCTTGATTCCTTCTTTCTTTTTCCGCTCTTTTACACACGAACCCCACGCTTCAGTGAACCGATAGACGTGGTATCTGCGACTACATTATAAACCCAACACCCACACCGGCAGGATCTGGTCCTATCTTTCGTAACCACCATCGTCGCTCTTATCAGGTCAAGTCAGTCAGTCGCTTCTGCTCTGCGATTTCCCACTCGACTACTTGCGATCTCGTCCCGTTTATCCAGTCAATTTGAAGAACAACGACCGAGCAGATCGTTGCATCCTTTTTCTCTCTGAGGAACGAGTTCATCCACATCACCCACATCTTCGGATTTAGTCGAGTTTTTTTTCCCCGCCCGACTATATTCTGTTGTGTCTTTATCGGGTATAAACCTGAAGCATTCCTATTATCCTCACTTGATTCGGCCATAAGATACGTCACCTACTTGTCTGGACTTCCCACCCAGCCAAATAGCCAGGTCGCTTCGAATCTTCTTTCTCTTGTCTATATAAATATCACACCCTACGTCATCTCAGTATATATCCCAACGATGGCTACTACTACTATCCGCATTGGCGGCATGACGTGAGTATATTTAGCTCCAAAATGTTGGCTGACAGCTACTAACCTATTCTATAGCTGCGGAGCATGCACATCCGCCATTGAATCTGGTCTCACTGGCGTCAAAGGCGTTCGCAGCGTTTCCGTCAGTCTTGTGATGGAACGCGCCGTTGTCATTCATGACATTGACGACATTTCCCCAGAAAAAATCCAAGAAATCATTGAAGATCGTGGCTTTGATGCCACTATTGTCTCCACTGAACTCCCCACATCAATCAAGCAACGCTTTGAATCAAAACACACAGAACAGAACCCAGATGAGGTTATCGCCATCACCACAGTTGCCATTGAAGGCATGACATGCGGAGCCTGCACGTCGGCTATTGAGTCGGCTTTTGAGGATGTCCGTGGTGTCAAGGATTTCAGCATCTCACTTACTCTTGAGAAGGCTGTCATTCGCCACGATGCTACTGTTTTGGATAAGGATGAGATTGCCGAGATCATTGAGGACCGCGGGTTCGGTGCTACTATCATTGATTCTGAGATTGCCACCAAGGCTTCACCATCAGAGTCAAAGTCTGTCATGACCCTGGCCACTACTACCATTGCGGTTGAGGGTATGACTTGTGGTGCTTGCACTTCGGCCATTGAGTCTGGTTTCGCCGGTGTCGCTGGTCTTGTCAAGTTCAACATTTCTCTTCTTGCCGAGCGCGCTGTTCTTACTCATGATCCTTCAGTTCTCTCTACTGAGGATATTGTTGAGACCATTGAGGACCGTGGCTTTGGCGCTACCGTGCTTTCTTCCACTACTGATACTACTGAGCAGTCTTTTGAGTCTACCTCATCTCAGTTCAAGTTATATGGTAACTTGACTGATTTGGTGGCTTCGGATCTCGAGACTAAGCTTACGGAGTTGACTGGCGTTAAGAGTGCCTCTGTCAACATTTCTACCCAGCGTCTTACCGTGGTTCACAACTCCATGGTCGCTGGTCTGCGTTCAATTGTCGACATTATTGAGGCTCAGGGCATTGATGCTCTGGTGTCTGATAGTGATGACAACAACTCGCAGCTGGAGTCTCTTGCCAAGACTCGCGAGATTACTGAGTGGCAGCGCGCCTTCAAGATCTCACTGTCTTTTGCCGTTCCAGTTTTCTTCATCAACATGATTCTTCCCATGTTCCCGTCCATCGACTTTGGAAAGGTTCAATTGATTCCTGGTCTTTTCCTTGACGATCTCATCTGCGTGGCTCTTACTATCCCCATTCAGTTTGGTATCGGCAAGCGTTTCTACATTTCCGCCTACAAGGGTCTCAAGCACAAGTCTCCCACCATGGACGTCTTGGTTGTCCTCGGTACTTCGTGCGCTTTCTTCTTCAGTGTCTTCCTCATGATGGTTGCTATTTGCAGACCTCCCCATGACCGCCCCAAGACCATCTTCGACACCAGCACTATGCTTATCACTTTCATCACTCTCGGTCGCTTCCTTGAAAACCGGGCCAAGGGCCAGACTTCCAAGGCTCTGTCCCAATTGATGTCTCTCGCTCCCACCATGACTACCATCTACGTCGACCCCATTGCTGCCGAAAAGGCCGCTGAGACATGGGATCAGGAAGCCAAGACCCCCAAGACTCCTGGTCCCAACGAGGCTACCGGCACCGCCGCTGATGAGCGCCACATTGCCACGGAGCTTCTCCAGGTTGGCGATGTCGTTGTTCTTCGTGCCGGCGACAAGATTCCCGCTGATGGTGTCTTGGTTCGTGGTGAGACCTATGTTGATGAGTCCATGGTTACTGGTGAGCCGATGCCCGTGCAGAAGAAGAAGGGCAGCAACCTTATTGGTGGTACTGTCAACGGTCACGGCCGTGTCGACTTCCGTGTTACCCGTGCCGGTCGTGATACCCAGCTCAGTCAAATTGTCAAGCTTGTCCAGGATGCCCAGACCTCGCGTGCCCCCATCCAGAGACTTGCTGATCTTATTGCTGGTTACTTTGTCCCCGTCATTCTCATCCTTGGCTTCATTACCTTTACCGGTTGGATGATCCTTAGTCACGCTCTTCACAACCCGCCGCACATCTTTATGGACGAGCAGAACGGTGGTCGTACCCTGGTCTGCCTCAAGCTGTGCATCTCTGTCATCGTCTTCGCCTGCCCCTGTGCCCTCGGTCTTGCTACTCCCACTGCCGTCATGGTTGGTACGGGTGTTGGTGCCGCCAACGGTATTCTTGTCAAGGGTGGTGCTGCTCTTGAGACTGCTACTCGTATCCAGCGTGTTGTTCTCGACAAGACTGGTACCCTCACCATGGGCAAGATGACTGTTGACCGCATGAAGATGACCGATGAGTGGAATGACAAGGGTGTCCAGAGCCGTACTTGGTGGGAGATTGTTGGCCTTGCCGAGATGGGTAGTGAACACCCTGTTGGTAAGGCTGTCCTTCGTGCCGCTCGTGCTGCTCTTAACATTGATGAGGACACTGGTATCGACGGTAGCGTTGGTGACTTTAAGACTATTGTCGGCAAGGGTATCTCTGCTATTGTTGCTCCTTCGTCTGTTATGCGCACTCGCTACAATGTCCTCCTTGGTTCTGCTGGTTACCTCAAGGCCAACGGTGTTTCCATCCCCTCGACTATGCTCCGTGAGAGTGAAGTCGCTGTTAACGCTAAGGGTCAGGATATCTCTGCTGGTACCACCAACATCTACGTCGCTATCAACTCCCAGTACGCTGGTTTCCTCTGCCTCGCTGACACCATCAAGAAGGATGCATGGGCTACTATTGCTGTCCTTCACCACATGGGTATCCGTACTGCCATGGTCACCGGTGATCAACGCCCTGCCGCTCTTGCCGTTGCCCGTGCCGTTGGTATCGCCCCCGAGGATGTATACGCCGGTGTCTCCCCCGACCAGAAGCAGGAAATTGTCATGGAAATGCAGTCTCGTGGTGAGGTTATCGCCATGGTTGGTGACGGTATCAACGATTCGCCTGCTCTCGCTACGGCCGATATTGGCATTGCCATGGCTTCCGGAACTGATGTTGCCATGGAGGCTGCGGATGTTGTCTTGATGCGTCCTGACGATTTGATGTCTATCCCGTCTGCTCTGCACCTTTCCCGGTCAATTTTTAACCGCATCAAGATGAACCTTGGTTGGGCGTGTCTTTACAACGTTGTTGGTCTCCCCTTTGCCATGGGCATTTTCCTCCCCTTTGGTCTGCACCTTCACCCTATGGCGGCTGGTGCAGCCATGGCTTGCTCTTCCGTGTCGGTGGTTGTTTCGTCCCTTCTCTTGAAGACATGGAAGAGACCTGCCTTCATGGAGGCTGCTCTCCTTGCTAAGCCGGGACAACAAATCGAGTTCCCTCGGTCTCGGTTCAACCCTCTTGGCTGGGTATCCCCCGTCAAATCCCTTTTCCAGACGAAGAGGGAACATGAGTACACGATGCTCAACGAGGTTGAAGAGGTATAAACGCCTTTTTTGTTTCGATTGTTCCATGTCCATGTTTTTTTGTTTTGTTGTTTATGTTCTTGTCTTGATATCCTGGCGGTAATCGTCATCTTTTTTCTTTGTTCATACGCGTTTTTTGTATATAGCTTTTTTGTTGTTGGGGTTTTAGGAGATTACTTTTTGTATATATGTGGCTTCTGGTAACGACGGCTTGGGAAGGCTTTCGTTTGTTTATATTTACCAGAAGTTGATTTGAATCGTTATTTTGTATTTTTATATTTTGGTTTTTATATGTGTATATGTCGCACTGTGTTTTGGTGTGAGTGTATGTAGGATACAGTGTGTATGGACACTGTTCCCCGACGGCCGAAATGACACGCCCTGTCATGTCATGTCATGTTAAGTACCTGATAGTATATTTTAACTACACACTTGTAGTTGTATAAGAAGTCATGGATTTCAATCCGTGAATACAATTCTGGAAGGTAATTGACATATATGACTGGAAGAATATAAGTATGTATACGACTCAGTGAGTCATTAGAGTGTCATAGATGTATTAGTGACATATAATTCTAGATTAGCGGTAGCAACTCATCAAAGTGGTTGACTCAGAGATACGCGAATCCATATACACGTCGTTGTGGAGTCCAAGTCCCGAGTAAACAGACAACCTATATACAGTGATCATCTCCCACTCCCGGGAAATCATTCATCCCATTACATAGCATCTTCATTGTCTCTCCCAAAATGGAAGTCCGCTGTGTCTGTGGCGAGATCTCCTTTCAAACGCCGTTGTCAGCGCCGTTGGCGTTATATGTTTGTCAGTGTAATACCTGTTCACGAAGGGCAGGTCCTTCGTTTGGAGCGAGTGCTATTTTCCCGGCTTTTAAGGTGTCGGTCATGGAGGAGATGGGGGTTTATATGTACGCTTTTGGAGGGTTGAATTGGATGAGTATTTGCTAATGGTGTTATCTAGAAGGACTACACATGGTGGTGAGGAAATGACGTGGTGAGTTGCTCGTATGGGATATCCGAGATGAAGATACTGACGAGTGTAGTTTATTCTGTAAAGGATGTGGTACGCGGATGATACATATGACGGCGGTGAGTACTTCTTCCTATCCATTCAAGATGCCTTAATAACCAGGACGGGAATAGGGAAGAACGGTTTTATCAGTTAAGGCAAGTTGCATTGTGGGATTGGACTGGTCAACTGCTCAACATATTCAAAAACCGGCTTCTTCAGGGATGATCACTATCCCGGAGGTACCGGAGGGAGAGGAGTTCATATGTTTGGATGGACAAGGTGGTGGGTCAGGTGGGTCATAAAGGGCGTGGTTGACAAGTTGTCTGGTAGGATTGATATCCATAAAGTAACACAGTGATACAACGGACTCGATGTCTTTAATATAGGGTCGATAACCCTACCACTTACACGGACCTAGACCGTCCATCTACTACCCACCCAGCTGACATGCCATGTTAACGAACGATTCCTGTGCCATAAACGAATAGGGTGTTTTAAAGATGGACAGACAACAGAGTGGTAGTAGGGTACCCAGGATAAAAAAGACCGGGTGAAGGAGTAGCCGAATGGGTGATTACGTATGTATGTTGATAGGATGTTTGGAAGATCAAACGGGGGGTGATACGGAGACGAGAGTATGATTTTTTTTTGGGAATGGATATGGGATTTGAGGAAATGATGATGATGTTTTGGGGATTACTTAGTTCATGGATTGGTGAGGTATCATGAATAGGATTTAAACATGTTAAATATGTCATCTACATAGCTCAGGAACTTCCATTCTAGACTTCCTCCACCCCCGTACCACAAGAACAAACCGTTTCACAAACCATGTCGCTTTCTCAAGCAATCCCCCGAGCATAAGCTTAATTCCGCTAGCTAGCAAGTCCAAGTTACCATTACTTTCACGGGTAACAAGACACCAATAGATTCCGAAGATCACGGCACATTCAGAAATATTCTGGGTTACCTCGCCACCACTTCCCTTTCCATAGTTCGAACGGTCCCGCCGCACGCTCGGACAGCTGTCAGGAAACGGGGTGCTATGAAAGGAGGTATTGGTGCCGATTGCCAAGAGTTTCTGTTTGTAGGTGTCTTGTCGGTGGTCGTCGGGGTGGGTTGGTTTTGTGATGGTTTTGAGAGGCGCTGATGAGATCCTTTGATGGGGTAGATGGGTACGTATGTCTGTACCTACATGGTGGTCTCATTGATAACACGACCAACTAGATCTCACGATACCTGTACAAGACCCCCCAAAGAAATTAAAAACCACAAACACCCGTCCGTCCATCCCGTCCAAGCGCCTTAACTCCCAAGTCCCAAGTCCCAAACCCCATCACCCATGTCCACCCGAGACCAAACTGAAGCAACCCCCTCCAAGCATCTACGAAAAAGTCAACCATCACCAAGACATTTAACCAGCCAAGTAACCCACCACCTACGAACCCGTCAGCTCACTTTCCCCGGTTTTCCCAACTTGCCGCGTGAGCATCTTCACATCTTCATTTCTTCACTTCGCCATACATTCTTTTCTTTTAAACTTTAATTTTCGTGTAATTCTGCGAGCCTCTGGAGGTTTTTCGTTTCTTTTTTTTCTTTTCTTGTCTTTCGCTTCTTTATTAACGACCTGCTGGGCGGGTTTTTTTTTCCCTTACTTTTTCTGGATATGAAGGTTTCTTTGTTCTTGGTTACCGCCGGTGCGGCGTTCACCGATGTAAGTTCCCTTTTCAGTTCCGTGCCACATATCTACATACATACATACTAACCCACCCAATCTAGGCCGCCGCTATTCTTCGTGTATCACCCATATCACGAGCTCTTCACCCTCGTCAAAACGCCACACAATCCTCCATCACGGCAATTATAAATTCCATGTCCGCCACCACCATAAACTCCGTATACGCCTCCGCCAAAGCCATCCAGGACCAACAAGCCCAAGCCAACGGCGGTAGCATCGCCGCCACCAACGGCACCGTCACCGCCACAAGTGAGAATCTCACATCCCTTCTAGAAAGTCTCTTCGGCGCGGGCAGTGACTCTCTTTTGAAATTCCTTAATGGTGCTGGAAATACCGGGAGTGCATCTTCGACCGGTGGCTTTGTAGCCACTGTTACTACCCTGGTTACGGCGACTACCACTACCCCGGTTTCGACGGCTACGGCTACCTTGAGTAGTACCTCTGCGGGTGCGACAAGTTCGAGCTCAGTGAAGACTACGTCGAGTGCTAGTACTAAAGCGGCGGCTACAACTAGCTCGCTTGCTAGTGGGGCTACACCTAGTCCGATTTTGACGACGTTGGACTCGGCGGCGGGGACTTCGTCTGCGGCTGTTTCTACTACTAGTTCGACGAGCGTGGCTACTACATTGAGTACCTCTACTACTTCTGCTGCCTCGAGTACTTCGACTACTTCCGTGGCCTCGAGTACTTCGTCTACTTCTGTGGCTTCAAGCACCTCGACCACCTCCACGTCGTCTGTAGCTCCCCTAACCACAACCAGCTCTGCCTCTTCAACCACCACATCTTCCTCTTCCTCCTCCGTCGCAACCACCACCACCTCCGCCTCATCAACATCCGCCTCTGCCTCATCTACATCTTCCCTCCCCACTGCCACCTCCACAACGTCCACCTCGTCATCCTCCTCGGCATCCCCCACTACCACCCCGCCAGCAACAACCACCAGTGCCAACGGCGCCACGCTCAGCCAAGCACCCAACCTAAGCGGTGTCAAACTTTCCAGCGCTATTAACCTAGGAGCTCTTGCCTTGTAGCCCATGTAGAAAGAGAGGAGGAGTAGGAGACCGGAAAAGAGTAGTTATATACCATTATTTATGTTCATTAGCGTGATTGTTTCTCTTAGATATTCATACACATATATTCCCCAAGTTAAGCCATCACCCCCTTTGCTCTTGCCGCCGCTTTTTGTTTACGTGCTTGTCGTTTACTTAGTTGGCCGTCATTATCCCCCTCAGCTTTCCGTTTCTTGTCATTCTCATCTTCAGGTTTATCAACGATAGTCAACACATTAACCATGCCTCTAAACCCCGTTCTCCGTCCCCCCTCATTCAAAACCACCAACCTCGGGGTTTCCCGTAGTCCCTCCATCGCCCGTTCCCTTTGTAACCCGAACATCTCCAACAAATTCACCAAGTCTGCTATCCCCCGGAAATCCATCGCCCGCGTGGTATCCGCCGCACCCGAAGAAACCACCAGACCACGCCCCCTCGTTGCCCGGATTAACGAGACAAAGTTAGATATCCAGGTAGCTCTCCCGGCGGCGTCCGTGGACCGAAGAAATTGGGCATAGTTGACTTCGAATCGGACACCCCGTTGGATGGCAGTCATACATGGCTTTGGGCGGAAGGGATAGGCATGGCGGGCTGAGAGGTCTAGCGAGATGAGCGGGTAGTCTGGGATGGATATGCAGGCTGCTGTGAATGCTTTTTCGGTGGTGGGTCGGATCGCGAGAATGTCGTAGAGCGGGATTAAACTTGCTAGTCTGTGCGTTTGTCCCGGATCCGATAGAATCACTGTGGCTCTTTTGAGAACCGTTGGTTGTCCATCACAAGGGGACGGAAGAGATATCGGCGTGGGAAGTTGTGGTGGTAGTGGCGCGGTAAAGGAAGTCGCGAGCGCAACAGTTTGAATACCCAGGTGACCAGCGTGAGTCAACAACTGAGTGAGCAAAGTCGTATCAGTTGGGGCGCCGGGCGTAGGCTCCCAGGTAACGTTAAGGTCGTACATGTTTATAAATCTGTCGAGAATAAAGTATAAAAATCGGTCATGAATGCGCCTTGCGACAATAACTACAAGGCTATCCAAAAAAATTGCGGGTCCACTCAACTTCTAGGATGTGTAGGATCTCTGCATACCCTAAACAAGATAGGGTTAAACAACACAGCCCGGCGCGTGTGATCAAGACCAAGATGCCAAGAATACGAGTGAAACGGCGGTGATGAGAGGCGGCAAAGTGCTGAAGTTTCCGAGAATCTTACTTCTTAATTTTCCTCGAGAATACAAACATACACACACAGAAACAAACGACAACATGTTTTTCTTTTTTGTTTTCGGAGAACAAACTTTTAAAAAGGATGTCGCTGGGTACACGGGTTTAGTCTGTCAATGTCACAATTGCGGAAACATGAGCGGACGGGTAGTCAAGTCGAATCCATGGTTTACATTTTGCTGGGTGGTGAGTAGAGATATCCCTCTCAATCGTGACTGTTTTTCCATTACTAACTAAAGTTCCAGCCTGTTATCCCCCTTTCTCTTAAAGGATATACAGATGTCCATTGCCACATTTGCAACTTCAACCAACCCCTCGCCAATCGTCCCGATATCCAAGCCATCGCCAACGGGACAGCCCCGCCACAGGGCGCCCCGGTATACCATGGGAATCCGGGTTGGCAGCAACCACAGGGTCCGCAGCAGGTATACGCGGGCGGCGCAAACGGCGGGTTTCCTCAAGCTCAGTATCAACAACAACAACAACAGCAAGGGAAACCGCCCGGTGCCCAGTATCAGTGATTCTCCATAGTTTAAACTTGTGGTTTTCTTCAATATATCCTAGTCTAGTTCTTTTCTTCACTATAAATCTCATGACGTAGTATACTTCCCTGTCGGCCAACACGGTACGGTACGGTCGAACTAACTTGCCCTGTTCCACTGAAACTGGCCTGCTTGCCATAGCTTAGTTCCCAGAGGTCTACCCGCTGCGGTAATTCCCTTTTTCCTAGACAACTAATTTATTCGCCGCATTGATCACATTCTGGGGACAAAATTCCGTGCCGCGTATTAAGACCGCGCAAAGGAAGGGTGATTTTCATAGATATTTAGTTCCTCGGTCGCATAATTTTTTTGGCGATAATTCAACGTCAATAGTATTTTCTTTTTACGCTGGTCGTTTCTTTTGAGTGTATCTTGTTTTTCTTTTTCTTTTTTTCAGTTGAAATATCTTTATATCATGTCCCAGCCAAACCGTCTCAGTCCAACCGTATGTCTCCAAATTCCCCGCTCAAGTCCACTACCCGCTAACTAATTTCCAGGCTCGTCGGTCCCCGAGGACACCGAATCACCAACAGCCCTCAACTCAATCCATCTCCGTCGACTCCATTCTCGCCCACTCAACCGCCATCCCGTCCGGCCAACCGCGGGCCCCCCCACATACACCCACAACACCCACCAGAATCCCACCTGACCTCCGCGCCAAACGGATAAAAGCCCCACCGACGGCGAAACTCCCCGGTCTTCAAACCCGCTTGAATCAGCGCATGCCACAACGGTCTACCAAGACTACCGAGAAACTTGTACTTCTCCCTGATGACGACGACTCTGGAGAACCCTCTTTAGAACCTACCTATTCGGATGACCACCCTGCTATCACCAAGAAGCGTCCGTTGCGCGCGGAGGAACTGGATCGGTTGAAACATGGTGGGGCTATTAACGGGCGGAGTTACGCTGAGTGGCTTCCCAAGAAGGATCGTTCGGACAATGTTGCGCGGTTAACAGCCTACTGTGGCGCACAAGGCTACAATGTGAAAACCGCTGCAAAATTCCTTCGGGAGACTCATGGCGCCAAAGTCAAGTTGTACGATGACTGTCTCTATGTAATCTACGCCCTCCCGTTACTCCCCGGTACCGACTCCTTCCGGATCCGATCCAGACCTATCCTCAAGACGCCGGGATCGTCCCGTACCGTGGTAGATGAACAAATTGAACGGAGTGAACAGCGCGCAGATCATTCCCAATTCTTAGGCTTCCAGGGTGACGGGGCGCCAGACGAGGGGATTGCGGGGTCTCCCTTGGGGACCCGAGACATGCCGATGAGTTATCGGGATGCGTTGGTGGAAGACCCAGTTACACCCGTGGAAGCGAACATCGGCACGTTAAGTAGACTGCCGCCTAGTACGAACCAGTTTGCGGAGATGTTTTTGTTCACCTACGGTGTAGCTGTGTTCTGGAACTTCAACGAGTCGCAAGAGAAACTTATTCTTGCGGACTTGGAAGATGCCGATCACGATGAAGAGAGTGTCATTGAAGCAGCGCATTCCCCTCCTTCGCCGACAACCGAAGAGCCGGTTGACCCGGATACAGTGGTGATTACACCGCTTGACCAGGATGACTTTGAGACGGAAGAATTCCACTTTGCTTATTCGGCGGATATCTCGCGGCCGCGTATCTTTAATGATATGATTACCCTGTTGCCTGGATCCGACCATATGATCAAGTTGACAATTTCTCACGCCATTGCACAAAGTACAAAGCTCTGTTACTTTGAAGCCCGCATGACGCAGACATTGTCGACTGCCCAGGATATTCCCAAGCGTATGGCTAAGACGGGAAAGTTGCATTTGAAGAGAGCGCAAATCATGAGTGTCATGGGGTATCTTTTCCGGAGTCGTGTGGAGTTGAATTTGTCGAGTAATATGCTTGATACGCCCAAGTTCTTTTGGGACTCGGAACCCACGTTGTATCCTTTGTATGAGGGTATTCGTGAGTATCTCGAGTTGGAGAATCGCATCAAGGTGTTGAATGAGCGGTGCCAGGTCTTCCTGGATCTCACAGAGATTCTCTCAGACAGTATTGCTGATAGCAATATGTCGTACATCACCTGGATCATCATCGTCTTGATTGTCATTTCCATCATGGTCACGTGTTCTGAGGTCCTCATTCGGTTTACCATGTTAAGCAAGAATAAGGAGAATCTAGGCGGTGGCGAATTGAAGATGGCGGAACAGGATGTCCTTTCTGATCTTTTACGGATGAATGTTTCTGTAGCGGAGTTGAAGAGGTGGAGTGAAGCGTGGTCTATGGAACAGAAAGATGCCATTTGTGGCGCGGATATAGTCCCGTTGACATATAGCCAGTCGGAGTTGTAAATATCTATGTATGTAGTATTCATCTATCTATCTAAATTACCGCATTAAGAAGGTCTCTACTTTACGTGCAAACTTGACCATTGGGATGTCTACATACCGCATGAACAAGTCTGACATCAAAATGACTACCGGCCCCATGATAACCAGTCCACCCGCCCAACTCATCATCATTTGTCCCGCGGTAAACTGTCCAAAATACCCCTTCAACCCACTCGGACCAAAACCCGGAGAATATCCTTCCGTCCCAGGCTCTCCAACAGGTCCCTCACCCGCACGACCCAAGACAGTCTGTTGCATGAGATTCAAAACTGGTCCATGGACGATATACAAGGCATATGAGATACGGCCTAGATACTGGGAAAGCGGGGTATCTAGTAATGTGCGAAGAAACGAGATTTGTCCAACAGCCCAGAAAGTGAAAAGGCCAGAAAGCGAGAACCAGAATTTCTGAATGGTGGATGTATTTTCCGCGGATGCTCGGGGTGTTGCGTCGTAGAGGGTCTGGAAGAAGGGTGTCATGTCGCGGTCGAGATTGGGCCAGCCGTATAGGTAAAAGATGACACTTAGAGACGTGATGAAGAAGATGGTTTTTAGTAGCGTCCGAAGAGGTTTCCGTGGTGTCTTTTCGGAAAGTGGCATGGGTGATAGTCCGTTCTTGGCGGATGTCTCCCGGAGATGTATCTCGGCCATGAACATTCCCGCGACGAACTCAAAACCTGCCCAGTTGCCACATAACTGACAATATATCGCCAACGCTGGAATCGCAAGGATTCTTACATTCGGCTTCATAATTGCCAATGGGATGAGGAAGAGGAAGACGAGCATGCTGTGACTGAATTCAATAGGGATCGTCCATAAATGTACGTCATAGGTGGGTAATCTATCCTCCTGCCAACTCCACGGCCAACAGATTTGGTTGGAAATGACCCAGAACCAGTTATGTAGTTGTTCGAAGATATCGCCCATCGGTTGAAATAGTAGTCCCATACGGATAAGAACTAGTGTTATAAACGTCGAAACAATAGGCGGACCAAACAACCGTATTGGCCGTCTAACAACCGACGATGCTACCGCTTCAAAAGCCTTCATCGGTTCCTTCTCATGGATAAGTCGCAACGGTTTGAAACTTAACGCGAAGCCACTGATGATGAAAAACAAATGTACCATCGGTCGGCCGGAATATACAAGTCGGATATACGGTAGTTGTATGAAGGCGCCGGCGCCCTCGGGAGACCAGTATGCTCGTGTAAGTGCATAGTGATTATCTTCGGTATAGTGACAGAGAAAAACAATTAAACAGGCGACACCACGGAGTCCATCAAGGTAGCTCGTAGGGTGCTTTTTCGCAGGCGGTAGTCGTGTAAGTGAGAGTCGTAACATTTTGCATACAGTTATAAACAACCGTTAAAAACATCCGGGTTCGTTACGGTTATATATGTACCTACGTACTCCCTCAACACCTTCCAAATCGCGGCACAGATTGTCCCACATGTTCTACGCCGCTAGGTAAATATATTAAACATATGTATGTGCCTTCCAATCTGTACTTACCTCCAGATCTACAAGACCAAATCAGCGCAAGAACGCCCACAACCCGTCAAAACACCACAAAAACTGTCGCCATTCTTTCCGCCCAAGTCCAAGATAAAACATGCACTTCCCGCCCCAAAGTCTCCAAACACGTTACTCTCCTGCACATCGTGCACGGCCCCGTGGATGGCCCGCTCCGCGAGAGAAGCGATGCGTTTGGTAGAGCGAGCGAGGGAGGTCTAATTAAGCTTTTTATATACACACAAGGAAAAATCACTTTATGTATCTATCTAGCCGAGTACACATGTAATTACCGTCTCATTTGTCCGTTCGCGACACCTTTGACTTTGACCCGACGACTTACAAAGTCAAAGTTATTAGGAACTTCCCAATCCAAGCGAACAGCGAACCCCATGATTCGTTCAGGGTCAACGAAGACCTGTTCGGGGGTAGAAGTCACAGGAGCCGGGTTCTCATCATCCTCCTCATCTTCCGAGTCCCAATCTAATGGCTTTTCAAGACCCGTTCGAACATGTTCGGTGCCAAGGGCAAGTTCCTCGGCCGTGTAGATCTCAAGGGCTTCCGTGTTAATGTATGTGCTGATTCGGTTGAAGAGGTGTGTTTGGACTGTAGACCAGAGACTTTGAAGGTCTTGGAGGGGGACTTTCTCGATGCTGTTGGCGCGGGCTGTGCCGATTGCTGTGCGGCTGGGGTTGTACACTGGGGCTTCGGAGGGGATGGCTGGTGATGGATCGGATGGGTCTTGTACTGATAACCCGCGTTCTAAACCCTCCTCAACAACCTTCTCTGTCGCCGGTTCAAGTTTCTTCCGAATAAGTTGTAACAAGATATCCTCACGGTCGCGGCCCGGATAGTTTGTACTCGGGTGGATAGCAAGTCGTTGAAAGAGATCTGAATTCTGAAAAAGTAGGTCGCGGATAGTCTTTAAGTCCTGATAAATAATTGCCTCTGTAGCTGCCAATGACGATCTTTCATCACGTTAGTTCCACTTCTCATCGCGACGAATTGCCCGGGAGGGGCGGGGACCTACGAGTTTGGTAGGGGCGCGGATTTAAGGACTTCGCCGCGAAGACTTGCCAGGTCGGACGTTAACTGCTGGAAACGCTGGCGCGCCTGGTCTAGAATGCGTAATTCATCGGGACTGATCTTTAACGAGGTCATTTTGGGTATATAGAGATTAAACAATCACGTCTCTTGTGAGGACGAGCTAACCAACCAGGATATTTCACCCACCATGTGACCGCGATAAGATAAGCACCCAAATAGGAAACCCAATGACGACATACAAGAACAAGAACATGGCAAACTAAAACAAGCATTTCATTATTTAGAGCATTATATCATAACTATTTCCGTCCATAAAACCGATCCAACTCCCGTCCATTACTATCCACCGCTGGAAATCTCGCGTAGCGTTCTAAATCGTCCAAGTCAGTTTGACTACGAATATATTTCGTCCGCCCATCTTCTTCCGGGTTATGATCCCAACTTGTGAATCTCCCTCTCGTAAGCGCTCCCCAAACCAGTCGACGTTTCCGTTGAGAAAGAAGCACTTGTCTTGTAATATCCGAGAAGTCCCATTTCGCCAATGTCTCAGCGTGGAACTCGGTAAGTTTCCTTTGCGCGAGCTCTAACTCGGGGGTCTTCGGGCCGGAAGATTCCAGGATCTTGGCGAGGTTGAGGAGTTCGGATGGGTCGGTGTCGAGGTTGTATAGTTGGGGGGGATCGGCGGGGCAGTAGACGAATTTCCATGGTCCGTCTTTTATCATCATTAGCGGGGCAATGGTTCCTTCGCCTGTGTATTCAGCGTATACTTTCTCTTCCACACCGGTGCCTTCACAGTGGGGAATTAGCGAGCGGCCGTCTAGATCGAGTCCCTCCATGGGTTTTGTGCCGACTAGGTCACACATTGTAGGGAGAATATCCATTGTTGAGACGTTGGCGGTGACTCTGTGGGGGGCATATTTATGTGGGTGGTATACCAATAATGGGACACGAACGGATGGCTCAAAATAGGACATCTTGTACCACATGTTTCTTTCACCCAACATATCTCCGTGGTCTCCAGAGAATACCACGATTGTGTTCTCATCCAATTTGCACCGCTTCAGGGTATCCAATAACTTCCCAATACAATCATCTACATAGGAGACAGCCCCGTAATAAGCTCGCCTAGCCCGTTTAATTTGTTCCGGAGAGAAATCTTGGTCCCACAGGTCACACACCTTCAAGAGGCGTTTGGAATGGGCATCCTGGTCGTCTTTAGGAATGGAAACCTCTGGCAAGACAGGATCAACATCTTCGTATAGGTCCCAGTATTTCTCCTCGATGGTGTACGGGTCATGTGGATGAGTTAAGGATACAGTCAATGCGAAGGGGCGACGGTCTTCACTTTGACGGACGTGGTCGTAGAGGTATTGTTGGCTTTTATACATGACTTCCTCGTCGTAGTCAAGCTGGTTACTCCGTACACAAGTTCCCGCTTGGAGAATAGAAGAGGCGTTATGGTACCATTCAAGACGGGTATCCGGTTGATCCCAATTAACCACCCAACCAAAGTCACCCGGGTAAATATCCGCCGTCAAACGATCCTCATAGCCATGAAGTTGGTCTCCTACAAAATGCATCTTCCCCGCCAAAGCAGTATGATAGCCCTGAAGACGTAGGTAATGGGCATAAGTAGGCACATCACTACCAATCTGCGTAGCATTATCAAACGCCCCAATCTTCATAGGAAGAAGTCCCGTAATCATACTCATACGTGACGGGGCACAGAGCGGACTAGGACAATAAGCGGAGTCGAATTGGACGGATTTAGCAGCGAGAGCGTCGAGATGGGGCGTTTTGATTTGGGAAGAGGGGTTATACATCTTAAGGAAAGGCGCGGAAAGTTGGTCAGCCATGATGTATAAGATATTATATGGTTTCCCATTCGGTGCCAAAGGCGGGCTCGTGAAGGCCGGAATGGAAGAAGGACCGTTCGGTGGAGTTGAAGCAAGTGATGTAGGTGCCGTACTAGGGGTCCCAACATCACTACCTCCCCGTCCATCGGAAATCGGGATAGCCAACGAAGGAGACATAACAAAGAGATGTACGTATACACAGCGAAACTAAAGAAGAAGAAGAAAGAAGAAGAAAAGTCCTCTACCTCTCTCTTCTCATTCACCCATTCTTACACGTCCGGATTGTCCGTCTTATATACTTTTCTACGCTTATCAAAACTAACACCAAAGGAACACAAAATCCAAGACAAGGGTCCCCCCTACCCCAGATCCTTTCTCAACCAACACAGGCAGGGATAGGGAGGAGGGAAGTTTCCTATTCTGGGGGTAGGTAGGACGAGATTCTGGACGGGACGAGACGATAATGGGATGGGGATTTTTGGTGTGGGTGGGTGTAGTCTCGTGACCTGGTTCGGTAGAAAGGACAGGGAGTATCTTGATGTAAGAACATACGTATGTACATATCAACAAAGTGCATAGGTAAGAATAGAATAAAAACCACCGGCTATACACATCTCCGTAGTTACCAAAAACCAACAACTGACCCGATTACGCCATCGTCTTAAAAATGACGCTGCCTTTCGCAAGGCGCGCACAAAAGCACGTTTTGCCCGCTTAGTCACGACCGATTGCGTGCTCTAATTGTGATCCCAAGACATGGAACCCGTGGAGGATACAGATTTAGAACTAGCCAACAAGCTAGTTTTTTTTTTGGTGTGTAGGAAAACTAAAGGTAAGACATGGATCGGGGGCCCCTTTACACAGCGGCGTGGATGTCTTTGTGGGGAGATTTAGTAGACTATCCTAACAGAAAGAAAGTCGACTCGGGATATCTTCATGCTCGCGATTCATCTATGCACATGTAAATACCCTTCTATCCATTCTCCCATCCCATCCCTCTCAACAATTCCAAAATCACATGCTCATCACGGATACCTACACTCAACAAGATAATTAACATGTGAAAATGTCTCCATTTTGACCTATCCATCTTAGGGTATAACCCCACCACGTGACTAGACTAGATGGTAGATGGCCTCAATCCGTTGTTTTCTCTGGATGGAGATGGCGTGTTGGAAGTAGGTTGAAGGGGGCATTGGAGATATAAGACAGGGCTTGTGGAATATTGAGAAGGTGTTTTTGTTTTTGGTTTCTTTGGGGGAGTTAGACAATGAGGCGGTGAATTATCTTGGTAGACATGTAGAGACACGGGATGGCCGATATTAAGGCTGTTTTCTGTATTGGATACACGATATGTTGTGGAGATGGAGATGGAGATGGATGAGATGGCCACGTGACGGGGTCCTAAGATAAGACTAGTGAAAATGAGACTAAGGAAGTTGGACAATAGATTTAGAAACCTGATAGCTTAGTTGGAGGGGTGATCACTTTTAGTGCAAAAGACCATGAAAGAACAAACGACGTGATATTCAAAACCATCAACAAAAACAACCATGGTAACACTAAACATTATCATCAAACAAAAGCAAATAACGTACATACGTCCTATCCTTCTCAAAGGAACCCCCCAAAAACACCGTACCCAACTACTGCGTCCTATAAAACTTCCTATAAAGCAAATGCAACAGCAAATTAACATTCAACTTCAAACTCCCCTCAAACAAGTTCATAAACTGATGACTTTCAAACTGTGCCTGCAGCAAGTCCTCAATATGTACTGTGGCAGCCGCTCCGGGCATCTGAACATGTCCACGAAGTCCCTCGATTGAGAAAACACCCACTTCATCACACGAGATAGTCAGGTTAATCTTCTCCCAGTCACGTTCTGTAACGCCGTTCCAACCGACCACCACGCCTTTGTCGGAGAGTGTCCGGACTGAGTATTTGTAGCTGCCGAATTTAGGAACGCGACCGGAACGTTCGAGTTCACGAAGATGGTTGTACTGTTTCGTGAAAGGAAGGAGGAAGCGTTTTTTCCTAGAGCTTGTTAGTTTTCGTTTCCAATGCATGTCATGGTACAAGTACTTACCCCTTCTTATTCTGGAGAGTCTTCATAGCCTGCTCAATATAATCGTCATAACTCTTCCTCTGCAACTCCAAATACTTCTTCTTCTGGTTCAGATTAGCCAGTGTCATCCTGACACCCTCCAGCTCTCTCTGTCTCTGGACTCTTCTCCGACTCTTTGTCCGGATATCCAGCGCAATGGCATTGAGAATGTCCTGGTAGTTATTGTGCTTGGAGATTCTCCCCATCTGTTCCAAACGCATGACGTTCTCCAACGCCACACGCTTCAACTCATAGTACGACATCTGGCTGACATCCATCATATGCGCATCACTGTATGCGCCGCGGTTACTCTCCATTGAAAAGTCTTCATCAAGCAGAAGAATCCACTTTTGTTCGTCCTCTGCCGTAATAGGCTTGACCAAAATCTCCAAGAGATTTGTCCCCTGTTGAATCCGGATGATGTATAAGACACACCGCTTCGTCTCCATGAACAACGCCTTGACTTGCGCTTCCGGGTCATCCACGTTATGTAACTTTGGTGTCAACGACATCTGGATATCCGAGGACCCCGTTGCAGTCATCTCATGCTGGTTGGTCTTCACCGATCCCAACTCAGACATAATCTCACGCAACACATCATCCCTTGATGGTGCCAGCGCAGCAAGCTCCTGAACAATCAAAGCGTGCATGGCAAACACATCCGCCATCTTGATGTACAGCGTCGGCTTATTCTTAGCGTACAAGTCATTGAACTCGTCAATATCAAATGTACTCTCCGCATCCGCCACACCAATAAGCTGGTTCGTAATCGCTAACAACCGATTAATCGAGTCAGAAAGGAACTCATTCAGCGGCTGCAAGTAAATGTTTTCACCGCCAAATAATCTCCCCGCTGCAATCTGGCTAAGAACCTTGGCGATCTCTCCCAGATTCCTCTTCTGCAATGGCGCCAAAGTCCTCTCAATAACACCAAAGTTCTCCGGCGCAATCATCGCTGGCTGCAAGTAGAACCGCCAAATCCAGTTGGCCACGGTACTCAAAATCACAGACGCCTGTTCCTCAGGGAACCGTGCCGACAACGCATCAAAGATCTGTCTAGCAATATACCGCACTCCATAAGGCATTCTCTGCAAATGTTCCTCCAACGCCACGAGGAACTGCTCGCAAATCTCCCTGAGATCACGCATATGGTCAATGAACAAATCGCGCGTCTCCGGGTCCTTAATCGCCACTTCCCTCGGCACATCAGGATGTCTATACGACGGCTGGCCCGTCCGCAACTCCTCATTACTGATAGCCGCCCGATAAATCTGTAGCGGGTCCGACTCCAAGTCCAAACCCGGATCGTCAATAACATTCTCGCGGATTAACGGAGCCAGGAGGTCCCGTAGGTACTTTCGATCTCTAGGCGACCGGGCGTAATTTGATAGAATCTTAGCCCAGAAGAAGTTCCCACGGGAGAAATCAGAGAGCGTACCGCAAACCTCAACTTCCTCATGCATGCCGCGCGCCACAGTTTTAAGGAGGTAGTATTCCTCACGGCGCTTCTGCGCATATCCAAAGAGGCCCATGGTAAGGTGTTCAATGCGCTTGCTTTCTTTCTCGGCAGTACCGGTTTCCCGGATGCGGCGGAAGAGACGACCAAGGTATTGCGGTTGAGTCTGTAGGGTAAAGAACAGTTGCTGGTAACTCTCTAGCTTCTTGCGCGAGTTCTTGTTCAGCGCCTTAAGGTCGAATTGGTTGGTAGAGACCATGGAAGAATTAGCAATCATGCCCATTGCATGACCACCATAGTTACTCTGATGTCTAATGACTTCATCCAGAGTAATCTTATTCTTAACCAACAAGGCAATCTTGATATCCAACTGATCAATATACACCTGCAACGCCTCATTCTGGCGCACCTGCTGAACAACCGTCTTGCGCATTCTCTCAAACTCCACTTCCTCATTGAAGTCAAAGTCCGAGTCATTCAGAAGGTGAACAAAGTTCTTGACAGCGTTAACAGGAGGGTTCTTCCCCTGCGTAAGACTCTTGTATGCCTCGCCCTGCATCTTGGCACGAACAAACGACTGAATCTTAACGACCTTTTGCATGTTCTCGTTGAAGAAGCGACGCTTCTCTTCAAAGTTGGCACGCACGACGAAAGCCCGCATACGCGATTGTAAATCGAGAATCCACGCCTCTTCATCCTCAAGTTGTCCAATGATATCGGCAATCTCACCACGAAGAAGAGCACCCCGAGAGTGACCCTGAAGTGCGATAATAGCCTTCTCATGCTGAGAAATCTCCCCAAGCAAAGCGTTATGTCTGTCCCGAGCAAGAGACCCGCGGATATGGCCCTGAAGCTTAGTTACAATAAAAGACTGGCGTTCAAGAGCATCAATATCCAAAGCCAAATCCCGTCTTAAAAGCATCGCCCGACCAAAAGCCTGAACCTCAGTGATCGCCATCGTCTCTGCAGCAAGCGCCGCCTTCGTCTCAGCAACCTCCTTCCGAACAACACCAGCCCTGATAAAAGCCTGCAATGTCTCCACGGCATCAGAATGCGAAATCACCTCGTCTTGCTCAATAATCAACTTCTCTCTCGTCAACGACCCACGAATCAGTCCCTGCAACAAAACAACCATCTCCTCATGTCCCGCCAACTCTCTCTTCTGAGCTTCAACCTGTTCTCTAAGTGCACCCGCTCTAATCACAGCTTGCAACTTAGTGACAACTCCAGCACACCTCTTCATCTCCCCCTCATCCTTAGTAACTCCTCTCCGGGCAATTCCACCTCTAATAGCCGCTTGCAACTGCACAAACGCGGGAACATGTCTCTCCAACAATCTCATCTCCTTCGCAGCCCGTGCCCGCTCAACCAGACCCCGACAAGCAGCCTGCAAACCCACCACAGCCTCCGTCTGTCTGTGCAACTCCAACTTCTCCTCATCAATACGTCTCCGAACAGCCAACCCCCTAACCGCCGCCTGTAACTTCTCCAAGCCTCCCGCAGAAACCTGCTTAGTCTCCTCTTGCACTTGCATGTGCATCTTCCGCGCCAAAAAGCCCCTAGCAAAAGCCTGAATCGACCGGACGGGTTTTTCACATGGCATAAGTCGAGACTTGAGATCAGAGACTTCCCGACGAAGTTTCTGCGCCCGAATCATACTTTGAAGGGCAACAATTGCCGGGGCAGTCCCCGAAGAAACCTCATTCTTGACAGCACGGAACTGTTTTCTTGCCCGTTGACCCCGGAAGATACTTTGCAACTCCAAGATATCCGGCTCCAGAACCGCCAGAATCTGCTGCCGTCTCCCAGCTCTCCTCCGTACCAAGAAGCCGCGAATGACACTTTGCAGGTTCGTCGCAAACCGGGCCATATCCAGTTTATACCGACAGACTTGTCTTGCAAAGTCTCCTCTGGCACGCGACTGGAGATCAATGAACCAGTCTTCGTTGTCCCATAGGGCATTCATGATAACCCCCAACTTCATCCGTTCTAGTGATCCTCGGGCTTGACTTTGGAGGTCGATAATGATACTCTCAACCTCCTTCAACTCTCTCTCAATCCGTTCCTCTTCGGTCTCTTCCGGCTCTTCAACGCCCAGGTCGGCACCCATATTTCCAAAAGCCGGCATACTAACACCCAGCTTATCTAACCCCTTTTGCATGGCTTCCAACTCGTGGTGTTCAAACTCCAACTGACCCACCAAATTGCCAATCCGGAAGTCAACGATTCCCTTCCGGTAAAGAAGCCAACTGAGCGCGTGAACGCAGTAAATCACCTTGGGGATATTCTTCTTCTCGTACAAATCAATGAGTTCAAATCGGAATAAATCCGGCATCTCAACCTCATCCAAGTACGAAAAGAAGATATTAATGTTGTCGGAATGTTTATACTGTAGTCGTGCATGGTGGAAAATGCGTAATGGTCTCTGCTTCAAAGTCTGAACAATCTCCGCCAACGTGACACCATCCCGTAATTTCTCCTCCAACTCGACAATTGCCGGGATAGGTTTCTGAATGATATCCTCAATCCATTCTTTCGCTTCACCGATGTGACAAAGATACTCATAAGCCTGCAAGAACTGTCGCTGCTTATCCATCCAATTCCGGTCTCCAAAACCATAATTGTTCTTCGGTTTCTCTGGGCTAGCATTCCTCGCCAACCTCCTTCTACCTCGGAGTCCCACGACCTCTTGCGCCGGTGGTACAAAATCCAAGTCCTCCGCCGACTCGGCTGCCGCCAACTTCGACAGCGTCTTTAGATACCCCGTCGTAGACTTTCCCAAAACAGTAAGATCAGCTTCGAACGTTGCTGGGTGGTGAACGTGCGAAGGGGACCCATTCCCAGGTGACGTTATCCCCGGGCTAGTGATGGATCCCGAACCTATAGTCCCAGGAATGTCCGAACGGGTAAACGTCAATGCACCAGGTCTTGCACCCGCCCGTGGGCTTACCACCGGTGGAGACAACTCAGGCCGATTCGAAAGGGATAACTTGCCCATATCGGTAGACATACTCTGATCGTACTCTCTCCGTCTCGTCTGGGCAGGCGGGGTACTCGGTACATTATCCGCCAAATATGAGCTTTTCGTAGGTGAATTTGCGAGATACCCCGCCCTGGTAGGCGACGTCCGCGCTGAATTTGTCGTGGTGGGTGTGCGTGTTGGCGAGGTATTCGGGCTTTGAAAAAGACTACCCGGCTGCAACATAGGCGCCGCACTCAACGGTCTCAACCCCGAGCGAACGCCTTTATAAACGTCGGTACCCTTTGGCATGGGGGCATTTTCTTGGCCAGCCCGGCTATTAAACCGGTCAATGATACTACTAGTAGCCTTCCCCTTTGCCGGAGCCGCCTCGCTTAAGCCCCGTCTATGCGAGCCGCCACCGCCACCGTATGAAGAAAACGACGACATGGTGGTATTCCCACTAGCTCCAATACTATGGTCTGAATGGGTAGAATAGCCCGAGGCAGTCGAGATAGTCGAGGGATTTCTGGAGATTGACGAAGCGGGGTTCTGGAGGGTCCTACGGACTGGTGATCCGGTAACCGTTGGTGTTGAGGACGTTGATGTGGCAGGTTTTGTAGGAGAAGCCGTGGGTGTTCGGAATGGAGAATCTAGGGGATGTGGTGGTCGGTAGGATGACATTTCGATAGATGGTGATGTTGTCTTTTAGAGGGTACGTGAATTTTTGAGGATTTTCGTGGGTCGTCGTTATTCGTGCATAAGCGGGTGGAGGGGTTCGTTCGGTTGGATTTACCTGAGTTGTCACGAATATGACAAGTCAAGCAACAGACGCAGATAGTAAAAAAAAAGGTGTAGGCTATCCAAAGCAGGTCTTCAAATCCAGCATAAGTCGTAAATAGCTAGAATCGTCGTAGAAAACGCGATATAATCCAGGCAGAAAACCACAACAAAAGGGACACTCAAAAAAGCCCAAGGCAATCTAAACAAAACTCGTCAGTCCAACAAATCCAGACCAATCCATCCAAGCATACCTTGTCAGCACTTTGCATACATACCAAACTTTAAAGAATTCCAAAACCCCGCGTGCGTTGCCAGAAAAAGCAAAAGAGAATAAAAAACAACTGCCAAATGACATCAACAAAGTCGGTCAATCTATGCTGTATGTATATACATAAGTTACTAGCTCGCAGGTGACACAACCCAGCTTAGCAAGCCCACCAACCAAACAAAGTGGCGCGGCACGGAAACAGGGACGAAAGCGGGTCGTCGGGGAAATATATGTCGATGTGGATTGTATGTATGTATGTAAATAACCCCTCCTTTGTAGAAAGTCCGGTTGTCGATAATCTGCATAAAGACTAGGGCTATTCGAGGATATTGGTTCGTGGGTTGTGCTTTTGTTTCATGCTTCTTTTTTTTACGAGGATCGCACTTTACAGGGCTTTGATTACCTCTTCTCCGGACCATTTCACCTTGATTCATGACACTTTCCATGTTGACCGCCGTTGCTATGGCAGCCAACTCGTATCGCCAGATTAACCCTGTCGAGTAACCCTACACATCATGATATAGCGAGGACGAATCTATAAAGTAACCAAGTCTACATAGCAAGTCTACTCCGTCTTTCCATATCCATCTTTCGGACCCTCTGGTCTTCCAAACGCCTCAATCAATGTCGGCGCAATCCGTCTCTTCTTAGCCTTCCCACTATCCTTTTCTCCAGCTGGAGTTGGCCCAGCCTCTCTCTTGGCCCCCGCAACCGTCCCCGCCTTAACATTCTCCGTCTTCCCCGTCGCAGATACACTAGGCAATATCGTTGAAACACCACCCGTAGGCCGATTAAGACTTCCTTCATAGATACTACCCAACTCCCCCTTTGCAAACGCTAGCATAGAACAGAACCCATCCGAACTACTAATCACCAAGGTCTCCCCATCCCCCGCCCACGCGAGGTCCGTGAACGTGGCGCAATGTAGGTTACTCACCACACAGATCGGTGTCATTTGCTGGGTATCATAAACCAGTACGCTATCTTGTGTTGCCACCGCATAAACCATGCGATACGGTAATGCAAACGCCGGAGCTGGCCCATTCGCCGATGCCGAAGACGGTCTGGCCGGTGGTTCCATCGTTACCGTCTCAGAAAGATTAGGTATGGCACCTTCCTTGGAAGAATCAATAGTGAAATTCCGGGTTGCCGCTGGTGTAGTACGTAGAGTATAGATAAGCGGGGAGCATCTGACTGCCACCGAGGGTTTCTTATGCCCCGGTAAGTGAGCAACCGGAGGCTTATTAATCCCACCGCGTGAGTAGATATACACGGTATTAACAATTTCATACGCCAATTTACTCGCGCCCTGAGGCGACACCTGTGTCTGATACTGTCCCGAGGGCGTCAACAACAGCCCACCATCCGGGGTAAAAGTTAACCGTCTAAAGAACGAAGCCAGCGTCTCATTCGCATAAAGCATAGCATTTTTAACCCCCGACGGTGCCGGAATCATCGCCTTGGTCTTTGGTGACGCCTCCGGGCCTAGAGACATAACCGCCGGCAACGGCATTGGTGGCCCCGGTGAAACAGACCTCCGTGAGCTCATTGACGATTTGCGCGAGTGACTAGGCAGACTTGGCGGGTTCATAGTGGGTGTCCCGGGGGTGGAAGAGATCGGGGGACTTGCGTCCTCAACAGACTGCATGACCCTATCACCCGGGGCTACCGGCGGAACGAATAACCTTCTCGCTGGTAAATCAGCCTTACTATGTCCCGCCACCCGTACAGGTTTCTCCTCTCCCCCAAGAACCCCCCCGTCCTTCCCACGTAGTGAATAGACATGTACCGAGCGATCTGAGCTCTGAGTCGCGACGAACTCGCCCAGCGGGTCCCACGATACACCTTGGACATAGTGGCTATGCTCAGCAATCTGACGGACTAGGTAGCCTGTTTGAGCGTTGTATATACGAGCGACGTTGTCCATGCTGCCGATTATGAAGTGGGTTGCGTCAGGTGACCAGGCAAGATCGTAGATTTCGGCCCCAGACGACCGGCAGAGATGGCGGGCCCTCCAGGTTTCTTTGTCGGGTGGAAGGTCGGAAGCGAAGGATTGAACGGGTGTTTCGGAGGGGACCCAGATTATTACGTTGCCGTCATCACCGGCTGTGGCTAGTACGTCACCTTCAAAGAGTTAGTTTTCTCCCATCACATAGCGGGGGACAGACGTAAACAAACCTTTTGGAGACCATCTCACTACATTCACGGCCTGTGTGTGTTTCGTCAAGGTAGAGAGATACTCAACCTTTCTATCCTCACCAGTCTTGTCAACCTTCCATATGCGCACGTTATTATCACCACCGGCGGTGGCGAGACGGGATTTGCTGGTGGGTTCGAAATGGGCCGAGTAGATGGGGGCGTTTTGGTCGTGCCAGTTTATGATTAGGGGGGTAGATTTCATTGTGACGCGCAGATGGCCAGACGGACGGAGGAAAGGAAGAAGACGAAAGAAGACGGTATTTATATGGCTCGCGGTCGGGGCTTTTAATGCGTTTTGATGGCGGGATTATGGAGATGTATGATGCGTGATGATAAAGGATTGAAGAACGTTAATGAATTCAATTAAAGAAGGTTTCTTGGGATGCATTTCAATTCACTTTACTTGCTTATACCCACAATCGATAACAACCAAACATGCGCGACCACGATCCCTGGAAATGTGGAGCCAATCAACACTAAGTATTATTTGCATGGTGTAACAACTGATCTAACGACATCAAGCGAAATCCCCCGGTACATACCCCCTACAAAGGCGGAATATCCTCTCTACAATTAGGACAAACCAGTCTCAGCCTCATCCAATTTTCCAAACATGGCGTATGAAAAACATGACCACACGGTGTAACCATATAACCTCTCCTCATCCAAACCCCCATAACACCGCCATCACCGCCGGCCTTTCCTAGAACGGGAACCTCCAAATCTTCACAGCAGATAGCGCAATCCATGACCCGAATGACCTGTCGTGATCTTTGCGTTTCCAACGAATCCGGGATAAGTGGGGTTGTCGAGGAAATGCTCGAGGTGGGCGAGAATGTGCCGGTCCCAGTAGTCGCGGGAAGTACCCGACGCGGGGCATCAGCAATCCCGATTGGTAGGGGTCCAGACTCCAGGCCGTCTTCTCTAAGTATAGGATGATAATTCCAAGCCTCTGGGAACCAAGCGAGACCCTTTGGAATGGCGACTCGCGGGCCGAAAAGGTCTTGGACCCCGAGTATTAGAACTTGAATGCCCACCCAGGCACAGAGCGTCAGGAACCATTTCCGATCTGTGTACAGTAACAAGGCGTTTCCCTCAACCGCATATAAATACCCAATGGGGAGTAGTCGCATGATACTTTGTCCCAGGGTGAACTCCCAACTGAGTGCTCTTCTAGAATTCCCCCATACATTCCGATAGATCTGCGGCAACCAAAAAGAGAAATACAAAAATGATAAGATATAGTATGTCAACGCGCGGACTGCTCTCCTCTGGGCAAACGTAGACAGTAACAAAATCGCAATGACAAAGCCCAGAAGTAACAAACATCTCGAAACATGTGCAATGTTATACGTCGTCATCCCATGAGTAGGATCATTTTGTTCCGCCCGACCTCTATCCGTCGCCGTAGTCGTGGTCTCCTCAAGAATCTCCGCGTCAATATCTTGGTCAGATGGGACAATGAAAGGCGGCGAGGCAGGTCGATGCGTAGTAGGCAGTATCTGATCCTCCTCCCTTTCCTCCGTAGTAGCCACCGGCGTAGCAGTCCGAGATCTACTTCCCTCCCGCGCGGCTCTTCCAACCTGGCGTGAAATATCCCGTTGTCGTAGGCGATTTGGCAACTGAGTGTTGAAGACACTTACTAGGAACGTCGCACCAAGACCGGAAGACACCAGCGCGGAGAAAATCATGGCTGCGCTGGTGACTACCCAGCGCGGGTTAAGTATAAAGACCAATGCAAAGACAGCAAGCAACCAATCAGCCAAGGCCATCATACAGATAGTCAAGAAACTGACCCTCCCAATAGTCGAGGGTGTAGAAGCCTGATTCATCTGACGCTTCAAAAGCATAAACTGCACTGTAGCAATAGTAAACATGCCGAGAATAACACTATTCAAATGGGCTCTCTGTACGGCACTTCTATACCCGGATAAATGTCCCGCGGGCCCCGGTATAACCGGTGCAACTGACGCCAACGAGAACCCACAATCAGGAGAAAACACTTCCATGGCCATCTGTAACTTAGGTATCATCCCAATAGGTGCACCCATCGGATCGCGGAGTTCGCTTTCAATTTCTTCGTAGACAGTCTTTGCATCTTCCTTGGGTCGATCTCCAAGGAACTTCTCCCTGTCCGGAGGCAGAAGCTGAAGAAAAACAATGTATTCGCACTGTGGAGTTGGCGTATACGCATTAGCATAATCATCTGCGACCCACGGGTGCCGAGGATCTGAATATAGTTGCTTGTTTTTTGTCTCCATGCGATGTATGATACTCTCGTTTAGTGTCTTTCGTGCCGAGAGAAACATCTCCTCAGTGGGAGCTAACAGGGGAATACCAAAGATACCGTCGAACTTGTCACTGTTGGTGGATAATATTGCCACACCTGCTTCTCCCCAGTGAACTCCGTAAAGCGTCATATCCCACATCTCCCATGGACTCCCTTTATCTTCCACCGCCATCGAAGCCGAAACGTAACTTGCCCCATCTTTCTCTTCGAAATCATGGAACGTCATACGTGTCCAGCCGCCCGTTGACAAACTTAGATTCCATACCCAGTCTTCGGCTTCTTGCCAGTCAACATACGGTACTATAGTTGATAGATTATAATCCGACATCTTCTTGTGAGGTCCAGGAAATTCAGATGCCGACCACGCCCCAGTGACACTCCCGGATATGTTTTGCCAAACGGGGATAGGTTTTGGATCCCAGGTGGGTTCAGTAGCCTCCAATGGTAATGAAGCATCACGATGGAGAGACGCCCAGCGATTCTGCATCTCCGCAAGACTGTCCCAAGTAAAATTGTCACCTTTCCGAAAGCCCGTAAGATTGACATATCCCTGATCCGCCCCGATATATCTCTCCTCCTCCGTCTGATTCGCCGGGTCGACGGCCTGAAGATGGTCCCCCGACTTTATCCTGCCCGGCGAAAAGTCTGCCCAACTACAATTCTGTAACACCCCAAGTGAGAACCCCGCATGTTCAAATCGTGACATACCAACATCACCAACAGGCGCAACTAAAGAACCCCCTTCCGGCCAGAATATCATCCATAACAGTACTATAACAAAGCCATACCCCGGGAAGGAATCTCCAAACCGCGAGGGCGCCGGTGTCCCCTCGCCTGTCGCTTCAGTCGGTGTCGATTCCCTACTAGCCGCCTCCCGACTTTCCGGCGTCCCTATAGTCCCCTCGACACTCCCCGGGGTATCCTCCTCGCCATCTACAGCCGTATATGTTTCCCCATCTCTCCGCGTCTCTGTCCTCGTCGACCCTGGCTGTGCCACTTCAGGTTCTTCTGGTGGCTGTTCTGTAGCCGGTAACAATTCAGCTCGCTCTGATTCTTCGTCTGACTGGCTTGATATTGACGGGCGCCGAGCGGCTTCAGTGGGGTCATTCTGCCTTGGGGAGGCCATTATGTACGTGTTTATATGCGTGTTGGGGCGGGCATTCCGCGTTTCTGATGTGGGGTATTATAGTGATGGGATGGGATAGATACGAGATTTTTCCACCGTGTTTTATCTCTAACAAAATCAAATTAAATTCATGAATTATACATATAAGTACTCTATGTTAAGCGACGCTGTGTAAATCATCATTACAACTCAACCTCAATAATCACGTATCTACGTCACATGATACAGGGGTCTCAACGCAACACGATCATTAGGGTTCACCTCACCAAACACACTCCAAGTACCACCACTACACAAAAAAGCCCAAAGAGTGTCTCAATAATGCAAGTCTCCGTCCAGCTCCTCCCGCCAAGCAATACCATCGGATAATTCCCAAATTACGTTACCAAAAAAACACCACCCGTACAACTCCCGTAAGCCCGGTGAACCCCCAAATCCCCTCCCTGCTACATCTACACCGAGCACACCGAGACAACCCACCAAGCCCAACTCAGCTACACCCCCTATAACACTGCAAACCGACCAACCGCGCAAGCCACGATCGCGCCTCACCGCATCATCCGTCCATTCACCATTTCGCGAGATTTGACCCGCCAACACGACGCTTTCAAAATGGCTACCCCACCTACTAAACCCCCCACGCAAGAGGTATTTTTCCCCGTCTGGCCGGTCGCTCGGTCGTGCAGCGATGGAGAGTAGTTATTAACACCATGTAGCAGCCGGCTGAGGACCCGCATGTGGATTTTAACGCGGCGGTAGAGGACCTTTTGAACTCTATTAGTAACAAGTTTGCTGGAGTGTCGAGTGAGATTTTTGCAAAGAGTGAGTTTTTAGTCTATGTTGAATAGTCCCAGTCTAACAAAACGTAGTGGATGAAATGTCCCGTCGACTGGATAGTCTTGAAAGTGCTCTCCAGGAAAAAGAGAAGAATGAAGCAGCCAAGAAGAATTCCTCGTAGTATAATATATTCACACATGTATTCAATATCTACCACCAGTAAATCATCGTCTCAGTTCCCGTTTACAGCTCATCCTTGGCATTCTCAGCCTTCTCCGAGACAACCTCAGCAGCCTCCTTAACAGCATCAGCAACCTTCTTCACAGTAGCATCCTTAGCCTCTCCAGCCTTGGCAGCCGCATCAGCAGCAACCGAGCCAGCAGCATCCTTAGCAGAAGCCGCCTTGTCGCCAACAACACCAGCCGCCTCACCAGCCGCAGATCCGGCGGCAGCAGCAGCCTCACCAGCAGCGTCAGTAGCAGCGGCAGCCTTATCACCAACAACAGCCTTAACATCGTCGAACTTCTTCAGAATGTTGGCCTTGATGGTAAGTTCATCGCGCTTAACACGGTCAAGAGAGTCCTTGGACAGGAGGCTCTGCAGACGAGTAAGTTCCTTCTTAACATAGCCCTGGTTCTCACCAAGCTTGGTGAGGACACGAGCGTAGTACTCAGCCGACTTCTTCTGGACATCAGCAGTGAACTTGCCCGACTCAGACTTAACCAAGGCGAGGACCTCAGCAGCGGTAGATCCGCCAGACAGCTTAACGACCAGCTGATCCAGAGCAGAAAGAGTACCAGCGGCAAAGTCAAGACCACCACCAACGGTACGGTGGAGACCAGCCTGCTTGTTGACAAAAGAGACAATAGCCTCCTCGGTGCGAGGCTCGTGGTACAGTTCACCAACGGTGCTGCCGGGAGGGAACCACTTGATGGTGGGGTATGAAGAGACGCCCTGGGACTTGGCGAGGGCCTTGCTGTTGGGGGCTTCACAGTCGACCTTGGCGATGACTACGGAGGACTCGAGGGAGAAATCATCGGCGGCCTTTTCCCAGATGGGAGCAAGGTTTTTGCAGTCTAGTTTGTTAGTATGATTTTCAATGTCTTGATGGTTGATTCAAAAACTTACGACCACACCAAGGAGCAGTGAAAGCGACCAAAACACCCTGTTCACCACCAACCTTCTCAGTGAAGCTAACATCGGTCAAGACCTCTACACTGCTGGGAGGAACCCACTTCTTCTTCATCTTGATACCAGTCTTGCCCTCAATGAACTCCGTCAACGCCTCCAAGCTTCTCGCCCCACTATACTCAACTGGCTTGTCACTAACGCCATCAAACCACTTCAAAGTAGGGAAGCCCTGAACGCCGAATCTCTTACCGAGCGCCCGCTCAGCATCAGCATCGACCTTGGCGATCTGCACTTTATCCTTTGCAAAAGAGTACGCCGTGGCAAGTTCCTCATAGATGGGCGCAAGAGTCTTGCAGTGGCCACACCAGGGAGCAAAGAATTCGACAAGTGTGGGCTTGCCGCTTTGAAGGACTACAGTATCGAAGTTTGACGGGATCAAATCGATTACCGCGGAGCTAGCCGTGGCGAGGGCCGCCAGAGAGGCGACCATAAAGGTCTTGATGTTGACCATTTCAAGAGATTTGTAGTGTAGTTTTATATATCGTGTATTCAATGATGGAGTCGAGATAGAAAGGATAAAAGGAACAAAAAGACAAATTGGAGTCCAGAGAGACTTATAAATCCCAATATGGCTTTACCCAAGACGTATTTTGATAGAACTTTAGAGGCAGCTAGAGCTTGTTCCGTCCGTTGTCTTAGCTCCCGTCTGAAGGAACGAGCTGGCCTTTTGTTACCCCCTGTGCCCGTTTTGGTGGTTTAACTACGTCAGAGCGCCACATTGCGCCACCTTTTGTGGCGTTTCGGTGTAGAATAGGTGCGGGGTTGCTGATGATGTGACTTTATAGGAGTGATCACTTTGGAGATCATCAGAGACACGGGTCAAAAGGTCGGATTCATGACGTCGAGGATAAATTGATGACGTGTGCGAGGCGCATAGTGTCAAGAGATCATCCATTTATACCAAACCGATAGGAAACCCTAGGTTCGGTGATAACCCACCTCACGTGTAAAAATACCACAAACACCTGGTAGAAACGTGCCCATCATGAACTTTATGTAAGTATCTAGGTTCATACAAACATGTCAATACAACCCCCACCATGCACGTTATCTCGGACCGCCACGGCTAAATACCACTCATTGTGAGCCCATTCCATTACCTGTTATCAATCAGTAAATAAAGTCACGACCCAACATGTCGAGTACCGTCGGGGAAAGAAACGAAGGATTCAATTGAGGGGTGTATATTGGCCTAGACAAGAAATATCGGCCGTCGCCTAGATGCGATGAGAAGGTATCGGTGCCAAGCGTGGTTGAAGACTCGGGCGACGGGATATATAGATTTGTCGAAAGGGCATGTGCTTGTCTCGGAAGACGTGCATATGATAGACATGTCCATGACGTTGCTTGATATTCATTACACCTTCTATCCAGGACATGTTCGGGGCGTGGGATTTCCTTGTGATTCGGATGCTGGCGGCGGGGCGTGCATTTTATCACCGATTTCGGCGAGTAATACGTGGCTATATTGAGGTTGAAAGAAATACCGCACTGCACATTATAGGAACAATAGCGGGTCTATGTGTGGTTACAAAGGAAAGAGCTTATTTTGGACGGTTGTCGACGCATAAGGACGGGTTCAAACGGTGTTTGACATACACGCATGTACATGCATATACATGTGTCGTTATCCCCGGTTCCGGACAAAACCCTAACATGGTACTTCTCACCACCATCACAACTTACAAGCCAGTTCTTCTGAAGCTTCAAAGTTCCAACCTTTTAGCTATACAACCTCCTACACCTCCGTAATCCCCCGACCAAAATGGCCTGACGTCGTTCAAAAAGCCCCATGTATCAAGCCCTCCCAACCCCGTCCCCGTATTGTCCCTCCGCCCCACCTATCAAACAGAGCCGCCGCCGTCGGCCCCAAAGACCCTCACCAGCGGCTACTTCCACCCAAGACTCCCTAAAAAACGCAATTATACGCGCTTTTACTGGCCAGATCAGTGTGTAGGCGGGGCTCTTCAATCGTGAGGCTCCGGGTGGACTGACGAGTCTAATTGATCTGGTTGAGTAATGAATACCTGGGGCGTGGACCTACGGACCCGGTTTTTTGGTGGTGAGGCCGTTATTTCCCGTAGCTGCATGAGTTTGAGTTTGAGAGTGAGGTTTTGGTTTTGTGATGTCTGAATGAGGTTTTTGGTATACATATGCGTCATGAGTCGATTTAGTTACGTTGGTTGATTCCCTCGATTCCTATATTAAGCTTTATTCAATGATCTTGTCTCCCCCTCATATCCAACCCCGCACGAACCCCGGCTCGTCAATAATGAAAATGACAATACAATTGAAATCTTCCTATCCAACTGTAGATTACAAACTCCCATGACATGTTACTGTTGAAATTATCCCGGCCGGTGTTCATTCCGTTCGGTCAGACTACGACATAGTCACCCTGTCCCCGAATCCTTCCTCAGCTCCTCCTAACCGACCTGTCTGTCCGGACCTCACCTTCCATGAAATCCGTCAACCAGGGCAAGTAACAAGACTGCCCTATAACCTATCCCTGCCCCGAGAAACCCAGCAAATATGGTTACAATCATACAATCATACCTCACTCTGAAAAGAAAAATACCCGTCACTAGCTACCTCATAGTGTCTCATCAATCCATATCTCACCCCGTCTCAGTCATCAAAACCACAAACTCTTTCTTCCGGGTCTCCGCCAACTTTCAATATCTCCGAACTTCCCGCCGAGCCTATCCTGCGACCCTAGGAATCCCCGTGTAACCCTTGTCATTTCTATTACCAAAGAGTGCCCTGACGGACACGCCTTTTCCATTGGAACAGACCAGAAAGGATGGCAGCGTGGCGAATTAGAGCGAAGAATTGCTCGATTAGATTATGTTAGTCTGATACTGACCAATCAGAGCCTCTCGATAAGCCCTAGTCAATCCTCTAGAGAACCAAATGTTGGTCAAATCGACGACTACAAGAATGGGATATCCATTCGATGAGGGTCGGAGAACACCTTGGTTAGACTTGTTTGACCATCTTATTTTCGTATTGTATGTAATAACCCCGGTGTCTCTTCGGGCTGTCCTGCTCTGTCTATTGCGACAAGTCCGACTGGCTCAACCTGGTGATGCACCTGTTGGCCTTACACCCCGCATCGTCTTCCCCAGACTTTTTCTAACTAAAAGACTCCCCTCTGGAGTACAGGAGCGGAATGCGGCCTCCGGGGTTGGGGGAACCTATTGCCACGACTAGAATCGCCTTGACTGTTGCTTACTCGATTGGATGAGCAGCTTATCTTGTGATTGTTGTTTTCTCCGCGTCAGATTGAGGGGTACACATCAAGGTGTGGTGGTTTTCGTGACGTCGTTATCTTGGGACTAACCCTAGACGTACAGAACCCTTGTACTCGAAACATCGACACATTTATCCGTTCCGTGACATTTCACAACTTCAAAACATCACATTCATACACCATCTAGTTACACTTGAACAACCTCATGTCGTCTATTTTGTAACCATCTACACATGTTTCGACACGACTCACGTCGTCCCGACCCAGCAAACTCCCCAGGATCTGAAAAAGCAGGACACAGCGCTAACCGGATTCGGTCCACTGTCGCCATCCTTGCTAAACTAACTTGCTACCAGACCAGGGCGTGCATCTAAGAAAGAAGGGCCTATGGTGGGGACAAGCTGGTCACCGGGGCGTGTGGCAACTCCGGTCATCGCTTCCATTCTTTAGCGTTCGGACAGGACAACGAGAGTGGATTCTGGCTTGGAAAGTTCCAGGACGAAACATGGGCTAATCCCGTAGTCCATCGGGACGGACAGGATGCCTGGATAGTGTTGCCTGGCTGCTGCGGCGAGAAAGAGGAGCGCTGGTTAGTGGCGGGGGTTTGTCTGGTCCGAGAATGTATAAAGATGGTGGGGACGCCCGCCGTTTGACCGTCTTTCATTCTTCTTTTTGTTTTTCAAGTCAAGTTTCTTGTCAACACTTTATACACACCTTCAAAATGTCTAACCTTCCCCGCGAGCCCGAGTTCGAGCAGGCCTACAAGGGTGAGTTCATTGATTAATTCTTTCACACGACTATATCTAACAGAAAGCTAACCGTCGTCATCGTTGTTCTATTCAGAGCTTGTCAGCACCCTTGAGAACTCTTCCCTGTTCGAGAAGAACCCCGAGTACCGTACCGCCCTCAAGGTCGTCTCTATCCCCGAGCGCATCATCCAGTTCCGCGTTGTCTGGGAGGATGACAAGGGTACTCTCCAGGTCAACAACGGTTTCCGTGTCCAGTTCAACTCGGCTCTGGGCCCCTACAAGGGCGGTCTCCGTTTCCACCCCACCGTCAACCTGTCTATCCTGAAGTTCCTTGGTTTCGAGCAGATCTTCAAGAACGCTCTTACCGGCCGTAAGTTTTCTTCCTCCATGATGTCATACCGTTGTCATGTCCAGCCACTAACATCCTTCTTTGTATAGTCTCCATGGGTGGTGGTAAGGGTGGTGCCGACTTCGACCCCAAGGGCAAGTCCGACAACGAGATCCGCCGCTTCTGCGAGGCTTTCATGCGTGAGCTGTCTAAGCACATTGGTGCCGACACTGACGTTCCCGCCGGTGACATTGGTGTCTCTGGTCGCGAAATTGGCTGGTTGTTCGGTGCCTACCGCAAGTACCGCAACCGCTGGGAGGGTGTCCTCACCGGTAAGGGTCTGTCCTGGGGTGGTTCTCTGATCCGTCCCGAGGCCACCGGTTACGGTCTCGTCTACTACGTCGAGTACATGCTCAAGGAGGCCGGCCGTGGCTCCTTCGCCGGCAAGCGCGTTGCCATCTCCGGTTCCGGTAACGTCGCCCAGTACGCTGCCCTTAAGTGCATTGAGCTCGGTGCTACCGTTGTCTCTCTGTCCGACTCCAAGGGTGCCTTGATTGCCACCGAGGGTGGTTTCACCCCCGAGGAGATCTCCAAGATTGCCGACCTCAAGGTCGACCGCAAGGCTCTTACCGCCTTCGAGGCCGGCTCCAAGTTCAAGTACATTGACGGTGCCCGCCCCTGGATCCACTCCGGCAAGGTCGACATCGCTCTTCCTTCTGCCACCCAGAACGAGGTTTCCAAGGAGGAGGCCGAGTTCCTGGTCGCCAACGGCTGCACTGTCATTGCCGAGGGTTCCAACATGGGTTGCACCCAGGAGGCCATTGACGTCTTCGAGGCCGAGCGTGCCGCCAAGGGCACTTCCGCCATCTGGTACGCCCCCGGTAAGGCTTCCAACTGCGGTGGTGTCGCCGTTTCTGGTCTCGAGATGGCCCAGAACTCCCAGCGCCTGCCCTGGACTTCCGAGGAGGTTGACGCTAAGCTGAAGAACATCATGAAGGATGCCTTCAACAACGCTCTGTCTACCGCTAAGGAGTACGTTCCCGCTAAGGAGGGCGAGCTTCCTTCGCTGGTTGCTGGTTCCAACATTGCTGGTTTTGTCAAGGTCGCTCGTGCCATGAAGGACCAGGGTGACTGGTGGAACTAAGCGGTCTTGATTGACTTTTGTTTGATGGGCCATGTACAGTTATTGTTTGACTGGTGAATTCTTTTTTGTTTTGTTTCTTGGGCTGGCGAATCATGGTTTGTTGAACCCAGGAGACGGCAGAGAAAAGGGGATACACCTGCATTGTACAACTGTCTGGCTAGTTTGATACCCCCTTACTCTATATTTTTTTCCCTTTCCGTTGTCAGTTAAAAGCCAAGCAAAAAAGCTTTAATAAAAATTGTGTATAATCAAGTTTATTTTGGGTGACTTCAGGTGCTGCACATACGAATGGCTGACGGTCTATGTGTTTGAAGATTGTGGGCATGTGATGTGAGGTTGGGGTGATACAGGTATCAATAGCACAGTATGTTAAGATAAGATGGATCACGAGGGTTTTGCTAACCCTATTTACATATGTAGGTACGGATTACTGTGGGTGGGGCGCTGATTGCGAGGTTTTGTTCGGGTGGCGGCGAGGCAGTGAAAAAGAAGGGGGAATGAGTCGCATGACATGCGGGGGTGTTCCGTGGAGATGAGACGCAAGCGACGGCGTACAAAGGGATTTAGAAGGAAGTTTATAAGGTTGTGATTTGTTTATATCGCGAGAGGCTGTGTGATGACGATGTCATAGAGGGAGGCAGAGAGGATTCTGTAAGTATGTATAAAGGGTTTCAGAGGAGTCAGTATGGATGAAGTATCCAGGGGCATTTCTTGTGTAAGTGTGTGAGGCAACTCAAGGGGAACAGCAAGATTCGAGTTATGGAGGGTATAACACCGTCATAAGCCATGTGTATGGCATACGATATGCCCAAGAGGGCGCGATTAAGAGGGCCACTAAGTTCTAAATCTTGCCATTCCTCAAGTCAGAAAGAAGAAGAAGAGGGGGCTGGAAGAATCTAGCAATGGCGTAGAAGAGGGTGTATAGGCAAAAAGACTTTTGTCTTTTCAAAAGACGGCCGCGTGGACTAGACACGATGGGTAGGTATAGCGACAAGCCAGACAGGCCTAAAGACGCCTCTCGGGCTCGGGCTTCCCGATCAATCTGGCTCGTGGGACACATCTTTTGAATTCAGCCAGCCATCCCATCACCATACCAGATATCTCATGAGTGCATTTCCTAGGCCGCAAGCGTGTAGCTGAAATTACAAACGTTCCTCCCTTTGTATTGGTCTCCACAAAACCAGTCACTTCTCATAACGACAAAATAGACGTATGTACCAAAAAGCTACGCAAAACAACAAGAGAGACTTATTCATTCCATTTGAACCATGTCAAATCCTAAGTTGCCGTTCCTGGACTAGTCGTTCGTGTGTGTGGGGGTGAGTGTGAGTTCTTTCGATGTTGTTTCCTGTTTGTCTCTTTAGGTCTTTTCCTTTTCATTTTCCTTTCTTTCTTTGCTGCTTTTCGGGCTTTCGCCCGGGTCAGGTCGGTATAGTGCAATGGTGGGTGGGGCAAAGCTCGCTTGAAGAAACTGCGTTTTTGACGGCTTTTGTGTACTTTGGCTCCTGACTGGACAAGGTGTTTTTTTCCTGAAGAAAAAAAGCTTGATAACGCGGAGTGGGATATATAAAGTCTTTGTGTCACCTAAGGGGTTCAGAAAGAATTAGTCGTGGACCCTAATATATCTGTTTGGTTCTAAGTGATTGTGGGATGCCGAGGACGGGAGTAATAGGTTTAGGCTACACGGCTTTTACGGGTATAGTGCAATGGTGGGTGGGAATTAGTGAGAAGAGAAGAAAACAGGAACGGCATGGGGCGTATAAGACGTGGAAAACATGTGTTAGTGGAGTAATGAGAACGCAAATGTGGAGACTCTGGATAGACATACGGGGGAGAAGAACTAAGCCGGTGAGCCGGAACGGTATGTGCAGATCAAGTTTGTCTAAACGGGCGTAATGTATGGTTGAAGTGGTGGGTGTGTTTCTTTCTGAGAGCGGGGTCATGTCATGGTCACGGGAAAGATACACGGGAAAAGAGAAGAGAGGAGAAGATAGACACTTTAACGGAGTGTTCTGATCAAATGATTCGGTACGATGATGACAGATTCTCATCAAGTGTGGTAAGCAGGGCGGCAAAGCAATGCTACGTTAACGACGATGAAAGCAACTACGGCTGATGATTTCAAGATTCTATCATATATCATATTGGGGGCTGATCAATTGTATATAACCTCTTTCAAAAGAGTCTCTAACCCGACAAGTTTCTGGGATTGGTAGCGACAATCTGTACCTTTTCTGTCGATTTCTCCCAATGGTGCGGGGCATATGACGAGGGATATGAAGTGAGGGAACGGAGTCAAAAGCGGGGAACCCAACAAGACCCGAGAAATGACGACCGGAGGAACGGACATCCTAGTAAGGTCGGCGAGGTTTTATGTCGCAACGGTGTAAGTCAGCTGAGAACCACGGCCTGCAAACACCGGTGAGCCCCAAGGGAATTCGAATGACAAGGGGGCAAGTACATACATACATAGGTAGATATGGATGGACGTGGGAGAACATTTCCTTGTATAGACATTCGTATATCCAAATGGATGCATGTACAGTATAGTTCAGGATTGTAATCATTGGGCACATGTGACGGGGTGCAGAACAATTCTGTATTAAGCTGGTGTGCTATCGTTAGTATGAAAAATGGTTCGGGCGGGTAGTTTTGTGACCTTGACGAACACGGGCCTAGCCGATTACTGTTTTTGGAAAGTCATGTTGCATGTAAGGACGAAGGTTAGCGTGTGGCCTCTACTGGAGGAGTTGAAAGTGGGGTATGATGAGCGCCCGTGTGGATCACGCACGTAACAAGACAACCCAAAAAAAGTTGATAGAGATTTTTGATTTTCCGGTCAGAAGTTGACTTCTGTTTTTGAAGAGGGGTTTTGTTTGCTTTACCCTTCGGATAGCGGCAGGTGGTGGAAACTAGCCCTAATCTCCCGGAACCTCCTCTTTGTGACGGTGGTTGTGGCGGAGTACCTCCTGGAGTACATCTGAAGTACGAAATACTGTAGGAAAAAAGAGCTCATCGTACGTCTAATACACCATACAGAAAGAAATCCCGCTATGCAGGCCTCTCAACTCGGAAGGGACATGCGGAAAAAACCCGGGGCGGATGGTATGTGTGTATGTATCTATGTGTCTATGTACATACATACATACATATGTCGTCTTGGTATGTAAACCGATTACAAAAAAGGGTCACCCCCAAACGGGCGTTACTGCGGCGTGGTGAAACCAATATAGTAGTTACAAGCCCATGTGGTAGGAATCTTGGATACCATTTTTTGGGCCGGGGGAGGGGGTGGTTTCCTTATGATACAATATGTACATAGAAACGAATCTATGGTTCGCAGATTCCTGTAGGCTTTGAGCTTGGACGGACGGATGAGTTTGTTTGTGCGATGCATTACGATACGGTGGTGGTCAAGTTTTTCTGGGAAACGTCGAACAAGAACAGAGACAACGCGTTGTTTAGCCTGTTACTTTCGGAAGATTTTTTTTTCCATCGTAGGCTTAGATCTGTAGGGTAGGAATCCTAAACTTGGATGGGTTATTCCGAGATGGATGACCAAGAGACCGAGGCGAGGAAGGCGGTGACGCTATTTTTTTTTTTTTCGGATCGCCTTACGTATTGTACACATACTGGTCGTTTGTTCATCTGGTCAAAACTGGACGATCAGTACAAGGGTTTCTTGGGGTTTGATTGGTTGAAATGTTGATGGATGCTTGATGGATTTGGACATTGATTTGCAAGATACTTACTGATGATGATCATGCAATGGTTTGTAAATTGGCTCTGGATGGAGGCAAAAGTGTCAAAGGAGTCACGATGGATGCATGAGCAACAAAGCGGCGTATGGATTTGGATATCTGGGCACAAGGCAATGTGACATCACCCGACCAAAACGGATTCAATCATGTCGGGCGGGGAACCACCGGCCGGTGTGAACAGGGTAGGATACATGTGGATTCATGACACACACAAAAGAAGAGACAAGCGGTTGGGGAATCCACACAAAGCAACAAGGAAAAAAAAGACGCCGCCACGCCGCCTTTTTACAGGAGAAATGGAACGCTAATCTGACACAATTGTATGGGTCGACTTTCCTCGTGTGGCGGTAGTTCTAGACCGTGTGTCTAGACAATGACGGGACGGACGGCAGACACAGACGTTGACCCAACAAGCGGACGGGCTAACGAGAACAATGATGAGGCGACAACGATTGAGAAAAAGAAAAGAAAAAGGAGGGATGAACAGACGGAGATGTTTTGCGTTACTACAGGCTTTTTCCCATCTTATTGAGGAGACTAAACATGCACGGCTTCTTCCATGTTGGTCAGTGCATCCCATTCGCTCCCTTAGTCTCGGTGTCAGCGTTGTATTGTCGCTTTTACTTTTGGTTTAAACAATGGAGATCCTAACGTGTGTTAGTAAAACAACCCTTGTTGGTGATAGACTAGGGTTAGAGATCAACTGTATGATGACGGCACTACAGTACATGTGTCTCTAGATGTTATTGTCAGGGACTATAATTAGGTTTTTGTTCTGTGCTTCTTCGCTGCAAGCCACGAGACAAGGCGGGTTCATGGAAGGGAAAAATAAATCGAGAGAAAGGGTTTCACGAGAAGGGGGGGAGTACATATTACCCGAGAATTCGACCGAATTAGATTGTTCTTCCTGAAGGAGGGATAGAGGATATTTAGTGAGAAGGTCAGATTTGTGAGATATACAATAGGATGTAAGGCGTGAGAAGAGGACAGAACCAGGCAGGGTAAAGACAAAACTGGTCAGTTGTATAAGCTTGTAAGAACGGGCCCTGGGCTGACTCTTTGGGACTTCTTTTTCGACTTCCTTTTTGGAGTTTCAATGACCCCTTTAGTTGCTCTATTATTACCACCATCTTCTAAGATTCCACCCACCTATTCACCCCACGCAAGCTCGTAAACGAACTTTTTGGTGAGACAAAGAATCTACAAAATACAACTGTCTAGCCAAACAAATGTCGTCCTTTAGAAAAAAGAAAGGAATAGTAACAACCCACCAAGATGCATTCCCAGCTCTTCTAGGTTCAGCAATCCGAATGCCCGGCCGACCACAGACAACACAAAAAAAAACGCACAGCCCTCTGCAATATTGCGGCAAAAAAAAAAAAGAACATACGGGTAACACAGGAATGAATGACTAAGAAATCATGTCTTAGTTACTTTCCAGCTACAACCTACATTGACAAGCAAAGCAAAGAAGGAGAAAAAAAAAGTGTCTAAGAAGTAAGAGAAACGTCCCACGGCAGATCTGGTTCCTGCGCGTGGCGGTGTCATGGGCTTCGTTGTGGACTTGACTTTGTTACAAAAGATGAAGGCATAAGACAGTTGAAGAAAAAAGAATGGAAAAAAATGGTCACGGCGGATTTGGTTGGGCGCCCTCCGCCACGGAGACGCCTTGGGCTGACGATGCCGGCTGCCGGTTTTGGTCCGGGGTGGACATTCAGCTATGGGTTTGTTAGTCTGATGTTTTTGAAGCGTTTTATGGGACAATATATGGTTTTGATTTTGGGCGCGTGCGGGGGTTTTTCTGTTGTATACATTGGGATTGTAAGTAGATTCGATATTGTTTCCTGACGAGTTTTTGGAAATCTTGTTTCTTTGGGTTTGCATGTGGCTTTTGTAATAGACTAGGGTGTCTGTCTGTTGTTCTTTTTTAACCTCTAAAAACTTGTTCGATGAAGATTGTCGAGACGAGGGTGGTGGGGAATATTGGGAAAACATTGACACGATTCTAGAAGCTTGGGCGTTTTACCAGGTGGCGGGCTGGTCAGAACAATGGATTGGGAATTTCTACGATAACCTTCAGAGACTACGTCAAACGGCGGTCTGGCATGTCTAACGGGATATGTCCCTTTTCCCCGCAGGAGGCGTGGAAAATCTTGAGTTGAAGATGCCATGTTAGATGGGTTAAGCCTGTGAACCATTTTTAGTCTTTCATTTTGTACATGTTACTTACCGCTTGGTACGAGTATGACGAGTATCAACTACTACCGCACCGCCTGTTTACACGATTTAGAGAGGCCACAAGACAAAACTCTAAACTACAAACTCACCCGTACTACATGGACAAATTGCTTACCTACTATTTATACATATATATACACACCCTGAAATGTCTGACGCCCCCACGGTACATCATGTACCCCTCCATTAAAAGCCCACCATAGTGGCTACAAGTCCACATTATAGAGTTCACGCCCCTCATTCCTGGGCTGTCTCCCCCCCATCTCGGCCTCCTGAACCCACAAATCACGATGCCGTCATACTCGCTACGTCCTCCGGGCTTCTGTCAAATCTGGATCTGGCACCGGCACACTGCGAACCAAGTCTTTCCTTAGCTACATGCACACCGCAAACAAGCCACAGATACTCTCACCCCACTCGTCCGTCGTTTTCCATGTGTCCCTTCACTTTTTTTTGTCTTCCACACACACGCACGCCGTTTCTGTCGTCGTCTTGGACCTTAGTTGGGTCAACACTCTTTCAAGCTGCATACACACCCCTCTCTTCATGAACCGTCTTGTCCGTTTCGTTGCTCGTCTACTTCGTCATCCTTCAATTCCTATATGCAGACTCGTTTACTTAACCGGTAACCACTACACTTACCATAATCCCTCACTGTACTTATCGCAATTGCTGATATTGTCTGGTAACCATGTTCTTGTCGATTTTGAGTACATATACTGCCGTGTCTGCAGCAGTATGACGTTGGTTCATCCCTTTTGTTTCTGTATACCACTCTCACCTTCCTCATTCATCTTGACTTACCTGTTGATTATAAGATACCAAGTTTGCTGTTAGTTGTTATTATTGTCTTGTCTCTTGATACTTACAAGTTTGTTACTTGGAATCATACCTCTGACATCATTTGTGTTGGCTTTTCTTTATATATTGCCTTACTTCCTCGCCTCTTATCTTACTTGTTTGCCTTTGATTCCGGCAAATTACCTGTTTTCTTTCTCACATTTGTCACTTCTTACAATTACCATACACTTTGCAAACACTCGTCTTCCAATCTTAACCAGCCATGAAAGGCTTCAAGCCTTCCCGGAGGTCCCGGAAGTCGTCGTATAAGGGCAGACAAAGCCGCACTGAGGATGACTATGACTCTGTCCCTTTGTTGGTCCAGTCTCCCGATGGCCCTTCTGGTGTTCCTCGTTCAATGGTTTCTATTCCTACAAGTCTTCCCAGTCCTTTAGTGACTCCTCCGTCTCCTTCTTCGTCTTACAAGATTCCCAAGCCTGCTACCGTCCATGACTACTCTCCCGAATCTTCAGATATGGAGACGGAGTATACCCACAAACACAAGTCTGCTACTAAGAGGGCTTTCTTGAGTAATTCGCGCAAGACGTACACTTCAGCTCAGTCCAAGGGTGAAGCGAATGTACAGTCCTTTGCCAATGGCACCGCTGGGAACAAGGGCTTTCCTCGTCTTTCACGTCCTGTTGGTCTCATGAGAAACAGCTACGACTTTGTCGTTATCGGCTCTGGTTATGGTGGTGGCATTGCTGCTTCCCGTCTTGCCAGATCTAGTGACGCTAGTGGCCGGAGTTCAGTTTGTGTTCTCGAGCGGGGTAGTGAGCGTTGGCCCGGCGAGTACCCTAGTACAGCCACTGCGAGTATGTCGGAGGTTCGCTGCTCTGGCTCATTGGATCCGGGTAATACCCGTAGGTTCAAGGTGCCCATCAATGGCGGAAACCCCACTGGCATGTACCATATTCACATGGGTAAAGGTCTTAGTTGCTTCATGGCCAATGGTCTTGGAGGTACCAGCTTGATCAATGCCAATGTGTTTTTACCTGCTGACAAGGGTGTTTTGGGATTGCCTACTTGGCCCAAGGAGATTCGTGATGATCCTACTGTTCTTGACAAGTGTAAGTGTTTCTACTACCATTACGAGTTTTACTGTACTAACTTTTCATCGTGTTATAGACTACGAAAAAGTGGCTTCTGTTCTTGAGCCCGCTTCATACCCTGATAACTGGCCTAAGCTGCCAAAGGTTGAACTCCTTCATCGCCAAGCTCGCATGATGGGTATGGAGGACAAGTTCCGTAAGGTACCTCAGACTACACGTTTCCGTGACGGCCCCAACGCTGTTGGTGTTGAAATGCGGGCGTCGACTTTGTCGGGTGAAGACACGGCTGGTGTCAACGACGGGTCCAAAACCACCACACTTGTGACGTACATCGCTGATGCTTGGAACTGGGGTGCCGAGATCTTTTGTGAGTGCGAGGTACGCTACATTGAGGAGTGCACTGGCCCTGAGGGTGGTTACATTGTTTACTACGCCTGGCGTGATATTGGCCGTAGTCACTTTTCCAAGGCTTTCAAGGGCGATTTGATGTGGGTTCACGCCAAGAAGGGTGTCTTCTTTGGTGCTGGCGCCATTGGTACCACTGAGATTCTTTTACGTTCCAAGGAAATGGGTCTGCCTTTGAGTGACCACATCGGTCAAGAGGTCAGTGGCAATGGCGACATGTTGGCCTTTGGCTATAACACTCAGTACGAGGCCAATTCGCTCGGTCAACGCCACGTGGGCAACAACACACCCACCGGACCTACAATCAACTCTGCTATTGATAACCGTGAAGGCCAAGCCAATGTTCTCGACGGCTGGATCCTCGAGGAGGGGGCTGTTGCCAGTCCCATGGTGCCTTTTCTGCAAGCTATGATGGAGCTGATGCCTGGAAGTGTTGCGTCAAGCCCTAAGAGGGGTCTGCGCGAGCGTCTTCGCTCTGGCTTGTCTAGCCTTGGTAGTTGGTTCCTTGGGCCCTACTCTAAGAGGGGAGCCATGAACAAGACTCAAGTTTATCTCATTATGGCTCACGATGGGTCGCAAGCTCGCATGACGCTTGAGGATGATCGTTTGTCTCTTGATTTCCCTGGTCTTGGGAAGAATGAGCATGTCAAGCGCATTCACAAAATTATTGCTGAGGCTGCTAGTCATGTTGGTGGTACTGTTCTGAACCACCCGTTTTATGCTCTGCTGGGTAAGCAGCAGGTGACTGTTCATCCTCTTGGGTAAGTTCTTTTTTCATGTTTCAATCAACGTCACACAGTTTAACTAACTTATACACTTTACTACAGGGGTGCTCGCATGGCCTATGATGGCACCGGTCTCACGGGCGGCTGCAACCATGCTGGTGAGCTGTTTCGTGGTCAAGGATCTGAGGTGCATTCCGGCCTTATTGTTGCAGATGCTGCTATTGTGCCCACGTCTCTGGGTGTCAATCCGTTTGCCACTATTTCGGCTATTGCCGAGCGGACCATTGACCTTTTCGCTGCCAAGCATGGGTTGACCATCTCGACGGAGTCCAACGGGTCACTTGACGTTTTTGGTGAACCTGGCCATCCGTTCCTAGGCAAGACCGACGATAAGGAAGTCGCTCTGATGGAGACTCGCGAAGTCAAGCAGACACAACAAGCTATGCGCTCGTTTTATGCTGACAAGGTTGACGGATATGGCTTCACTGAGATTATGAGTGGATACATTCATAAATTGTCCAGTGGTGCGCAGGCTCAGCTTGGAGCAGATGATATGGAGTCTTATCGTCGCGCTAAGGCCGCGGCTAAAGGACGTCTTGAGTCTGCTAGCTTCTTTTTGACCATTCAGACGTATGATATCCGGTCTTACGTTGGTAACATTGAGCATCCTGCATTCATGACGGGCACGGTTGTGTGCCCTACTTTGCCTGGGTCGCCGTTTATGGTCCAACGTGGTGCTTTCCAGTTGCTTTCGGTTGATCCCAAGCGGCCTAACACCAAGAACCTCATCTATGATTTTGATATGTGGGGTTCTGACCGTCAGTTGTTGCATTTCCATGGGTACAAGGTACTCGATGCATCTGTCGAGTTGTCGCCGTGGCGGTTCTGGAAGGCTTCGTCTACTTTATATGTGACGATCACCAAGCCGAGACCTGGCCGTGTGCGCAACAAGGGTGATCCTAATGATTGGCGATATGATGAGGTTGTTGCCAAGGGTATGCTGGATATCAAGATTCGCGACTTTGTGAGTGAGTTGATGTCGTTGACACCTGCTGGCAGCAATGCTCTGAGCAAGATTCGGAGTTCAATTTCGTACTTTAACTTTATGGGTACCCATTCGATTCCGTTGTTTTTGGGTCGTTTTGGACGGTTGCAGTACCCGAACCCTTCGCATATTGGTTACATCAACCGCACCGAGCACCAGGCGTTTTATACGGTGACTGCTCGTGATGGTCTGCAGACTCCAATGTATGTTTGGGAGCCAACGAACTATGACATTGAGCCGCGCAATGTTTTGATGATTGCTGGAGCGGCCGTTGATCACCAGGTGTTTGCACTGCCTACTATTCCTTACAACACAGTTAACTACCTCACTCGGGCTGGATATCGTGTTTTCTGCAACGTTCATCGTTTTGGTCGCATTGCAGCGGCCAAGGACAATTGGACGGTGTACGATGCTCGTGAGGATATTCGGGCAGCTCTCGCGTTTGTGCGAGAGAAATACCCAAGTGGCAACTCGGCTGACAACAAAGTTTACACGGTGGCGCATTGTATGGGAAGCGTCTCGTTGTCGATAGGACTGTTGACGGGCGATATTCCTGCAGATTGGATTTGGGGACTTTTGTGCAGTCAGACGTTTATGACGCCCATGTGGAGTCCTCCCAATATGATTAAGGCCATCAAGGGACCGATTTCACTGGACGGATTGTACAAGCGTGTAGCAGGAGATTGGATGTCGTGTGAGCCCCGCAAAGACGATGGGTGGCTTCAGTATGGATTGACGCAGATGTTGCGGTTGTACCCGCAGCCTCGTCATGAGTATTGCAACAATGCTGCTTGCCATCGATCGTCTTTGGCTTTTGGACGGTGCTGGAATCATCGGAATTTGAATGAGGCTACGCACTCGCAGATTGACCGTTGGTTCAATGGTGTTAACATGACGCTTATGGACGTCTTGATGCGCCAAGGTACCCAGGGTCGGGTGACTACCAATGGGCCTGAATACACGCCGTTGGTGACTGATGAAAATGTGGAGAGACTCCGTGGACTGCCGATTATGCAGTTTGTTGGTTCTGACAATGCGGTTCTTTCGCCGGCTGCTACTGAGCTGTCGTATAACATGCTTGTGAAGCGGTTTGGGCTGGCGGGAGCTGATGGAGAAGTACAGTATCGTCGGACTGAGGTTCCGGGATACGGACACTTGGACTCGTGGATGGGTCGGAACGCATGGAAGGATGTTTATCCTATGGTGCGGATTGAGATGGACCGAGTTACTCGAGGTCGGGAGTACAAGTTTGTGGAGCCGCTGGATCGGTTTTCAAAGATGGTGACGAATGGTGTTTTGATGGAGTAGGTTGATGGTCGTTTTTGATATCCCCATGGTTTTGTTTTGTCGGTTCTAACAGCTTGCTGTTGTATTCCCAGTTGTGTTGATTGTTTCACGGATTGGTTTATATGGTTATTCCCTGGTTTGGTAGTTTGTTTATACAAGTTTTTATTGTTCAATTTTTTTCAAAGTTGCAGTGTTTTGCGGGTTGAGTCGATGCCACCGCGAAAGAATTGTTTGATGATGATGCCTTTGAGGATGGTCTCGGTGATGATTCCTTGGACGTGTTCAGGGTCGACACGACCGTACCAAATTCCGGAACCGGCCAGGGGGTGGGGTTCTCCGGCTTGGGTTTGGAAGCTGGGTGGTATATAGATGATGACGTTGCCGGCATACTTATGACCACCAATATGGGAGATCATGCCGACACGGGCGGTTGGGGTGTCTGCCGGTGGGTCATCTAAAGAGACTGGCGTATCTAAGACTTTAATACGATGGCTAACAAGAAGGTCTTTAAAGTGGGCGGTCAAAAGCGGGCCGTATATACCACAACGGAGGTCTCGTGCGGCATGACCACAGGTGAGAATTAACAGGGAGGTTATGGGTATTCCGGGGGGGGCTTCCGTAGTTGTGGTGTTGTCTTCTGGGATCTTGGGACGAAGTCTTGGAGGGACGGCGGGGAGAAGATGGGTTATGAGGAGGGGGTTTAACGATGCGGAGGTGGGGACCCGGTGAGCGGTGAATGAGGGGAGGAGGTATACAGTATCCTGTGGTTCACAGAGTGAGATATTTTGGGGGGAGAGGGTAGGCTGGAGATAAGTTAGTAGGTGAAGGCGGGTTCAGTTGGAAGTATGTACGTACGGATGGGAACGGCCCAGAATGAGAAATTAGTGCCTTTATCTCGGCGGCTATATTCCGGGGATCCCCCGAGGTAGACCCCGATTCAATCTTTGACGGCCATGTTGCGTGGCCCGTGGGAATCAGGATGTGTTCGGTATACAACGGGAACGCCTTATTCAGTTTCTCAGAGGTAACTGGGTGTGTCTCGGGGAGAATCGGAGGCGCGGGGCATGCACAGGTTGGCGCGGGACAGGTGGGGATGCTGCGAAGGGTGCTAGACCAGCGTCTTTGAAGGAGCCGTGTGGGTGACATTTTGGTAAGTAGTGAATAGTGAGTAGGTTTGATTGATTATGAGGGAGTTTTTTTGGGGTGTTGAGTTTTAGGGTTGGGGTTGGGTGGTTGTGTAACATAGTAATGGAGCGGGTGGGTAGCTTGCGGATGGAGGGAGGCAATATTGGGATATTTTTGGTTTACGAGATGATTGATGGCGAGATGTTGGGTGGATTAGAGGCGCGGTGGTAGATTGAGGCAGGAGGGTGGCGAGATTGTAATTGGATGGGATGGGATGGGATGGGATGGATTTTGGGAGGGGTTTTGATAGATTGGTAGATTAGTGCATTAGTGCATGGCTTATTGAGTGGGAGGGTTTGGGTGTGTGTGGAGAGATGGATAGATAGACAGGATGGATTAATGATGATGGCGATGAGATAGTGGAGATGGAGATGGATTTGGATTTTTGGTGGGCGGGGTTGGGCGCGTGATGAGGTGCATTAGATGGGATGTTTGTTTGGTTGGCGGGTAATCGATTGAGCAGGTTACTTCTTCCTTCAAGGCAGACCAGACCAGAGTAGGCCAGAGGGACAGAGGGAGAAGGTCAAGTCAGTAAGTAAACGGGTAAGCGAAGCAAGTCTAAAGCCACTCCACTACATCTGTCTTGTGTATGTACATAGGTAGACGCACAGGCCTATAGTCACTCACTCAGAACCTTGAGATATATAAGCCGTGATATAGCCCCGTAATAAGCAAAGCACTCTTGTTTCGTGGTCACTGCTTTGAACGCGGTGGTTCGTGCTTGTGAGGGGAGGGGGTTTGGTTGATTTGATTGATTGTGGCGAGTTTGCGATGGAGAGACTGGACTGGTTGGACGGACTTGCTTGGTGGTGAGCGGAGCGGAGTGTTTGGAGATGAGGACGGGTTTACGGGGTTGGTTGGTTGTATGTATGCGTGTAGGTTATAGATGGATGAGAGACATACGTAGGTATGTAGTGTAGTGGTTAGTCAACTAGCTAGTCGTGTTACACACATTGTGATAACTAGTCTTGTCCCGGGTAACACGTTCTTTAATCGTTACATCCCTTCACAATGACGATATTTCCTACTCCCTGTGCTACGGAATTTACTCATGGAGATACCGTACGGAGTATGGCTGCATGTATATATTCATCCCGAGACCGACGGTTGTAAATGGTTAATATCAGACCACTTTGAGGGATTTCCCGCGGCTATATGATAGGGTTATGGCTACGGCTACGGGTGTATGTGAGTTTTGGGAATTTCCTTGTTGGGGAATATTTCCCAATGAAAGAGTAGGTTAGATGATATATCATTTTTTGAAGTGGAAGTTATGGATGTCTTGGTGGTGTAAATTTTTGACGGGATATACATATCAATCGGTATCAGTATATCCTTATGACATATCCATATGTACGACATCGCCCTCACAAAGCATACCTCACAGACATAATAATCCATCCTATCCCTCTCCACAACTACAAAAGTCACGGCGGCAAGTCCATGTCCAAGTGCAAGTCTACGACATACTCCATTCGGTAATCTTTCTTTCGTACCGGATGACCTTCCTAATGGAGACGTTTCCTCCGAAGGAAATAGGGTTAGGGCCTGAAGAAGAGAGAATAAGGTAATGAGGGGGGGTGTGGGTGTATTGGATGTTTGGCGGTCGGATCTCGTGAGATGATGATTAATGGATGGATGGATTTTTGATTGTGCACGGGGATGGAGTTTGACGCATTGATTATTTTGAGGGTGGGAGGTTTTTGGAGGTTGAGGGCGGCGGCGGAGGCGGGGGAGGGGGTGTTGATGGAGATAAAGAGACCGAGAGAACGTGAATTGAGGGAGATGGGGGTTGATGAGGTTAGGAAATGGAAGTTGAGGTAGTCTATTGAGTTCCACGTTGTGAAGTACAAGTTAACTCGGGTCCTCTAGATACATCACAAGCTTGGACGATGATACCCTAACCAAGTAAACCCTCGCATGAGATACCCCTGGCCTGGCGGTCCGTTGGACAGAAAAGACATCCTAATACCACGTAATGATGACCCTGTCCTGTCTGTCCTGTGGTGTTTGGCGTGGCATGTGTAGTATGTGGATGGAGAGGTTTCCTTTTTGTTGGTGTACACATGTGGTTTTTTTGATGATGAATGTAGCCTAGACCATGCCATGGCATGGTTTGCGGGAAGCGCAATGACGACGGACGGGTATGAAGGGAGGGAGTGAAGTAGTCAGGATTAATGGATGATGGATTTAGATGTCTTTAGAGTTTGTATGATGATTTTGGGAGTTCGATGATGGTGGATATACTTGTAGATACGTATGTCATTTCTCACTTTATTGGAAATTTACTGATTACGTGGGTTGAGTGGGGATGGGGATGATGATAGATGATAGGTATATACGTATGTAGAATGACCTTCCTTATCGGATATCGGTCTAAGCTTGTATAATGTATAAGAGAACAGAACGAGTCTCAGTGTATAAAACCAAAAAGAGGGGCGTGAATTTCCACAACGCGGAGAGGAATATCGGGATTTAGAAAGAATGTAAACGGATAGATTAACCCGTATTGAATCCTACAAAACCGTTCTTTAAGGAAAATGGTACGGCGGGAGATGGGTGGGATTGAGAAATTGTTTAAGTATTACATATGCAATGTATTGTTTAGTGGTGGTGACATTTTGTACTTGGGTGGGATAATGACAGGTTTGATGGAGAGATAGATAAATAGACGACTTGGTATGTAAGTAAGTGGGGAAGTAAGTACTTTGTCGGAAGTATTATAGAGAAAAAGGGAATTATGATTCTTTACCTATTCTATCACGGAGTATATCTCCGTTGATAGTCAAGTGACAGACCAGACCAAACCAGACTAGAACAATTTTCTTCTTCTTCTCAACTTCACTTCTTCTATAGACATAACTCTCAAAGCCTGTAAATCAAACACCTGATACACAAAATTACCCCTCCCATCTAAGATTATCCCTCACTTTTGTTAAGCAAAACCAAGAATCCTATGGTTCTTGTCGGACAAAGACAAGAGACACGCCCCTGTATCCTAGCACGAACCATGCGTTTTTAGACGTGTCGAGAAGCCGTAATACCGACAAGCCGAGGTTTTTGTTAACTAGAAAAGAAGAAGACGAACAAAAAATGTTTTGACAAGATACTTTAGTGACGTGATGAACGGGGAACATGTCCCTCTTGGAGAATTTCCCTATTCTTTCCGAGTGTGAGGGATTGTATTATCCCGTCTGGTGATTCTTTTTCCTCATTTGCGTAGATGGTTTATTGTCCAAAGTAATCTACATATGCACCCCCGCAATCCTTACATATCTCGTGACAGAAATGATTACACCACTCTTTTCTTTCTTTGGTTTCTGAAAGATACTACATCATATAGTATTCATAGCCGATTACTACCATCAACTTAATCTTTATACATTAGCATTGCAGCCTGGGAGCCTTGCTTCTACGTCGAAGTCGGGCCGGTCCTGCGGGGGTGGAAGAATCCTGGCGGTTTGGTGGGGTTGGGAGGATTCTGTTTTTGCTGGGGTGGTTTTTTGTTTTTTTGGATGTGTATGTATATTGATCGGGCGGGCGGGGTTTCTTTGGAAGAAAGTAGATAGATAGACAGACAGACAGACAGACAAAAGTCTAGATTATCATCTTACTTTTCTTCCTAAATCCTATCCTTCTAATTCTGGTATTCCCATCCCATCCCGTCTTTTTCGTTTTCTTTCTTTCTTTCTCATCTCGCAGCCCACTTAAATTACAAAGCCTATTATACCCAAGACTCGCCTGATATAGACCGGGACCCTCGTCCCTTCAACCTCGGTGGTGTCCAATTATCCTAAGCATATGGATGGATAATGGATAGACCATACGGCTCGTCAACTTCCCGATGTCCAAGCGTGAACTGTATACTTTTTACCTGTTTAAGGTAATCAAGACTAAGATATAGCCTAGCCTCGTTGTTTATCCGTGTAGTCTCGTCTCGTGTCTGTCGTGTATTACAGGGTCTTTTCAATTGGTTGGTGTGTCTATGTATCATAAAAGACTTGGTCTGGTTGTCTGTCAAACTGTCAAGTTCGGGTCATAGCATGGTGACAATTTATCATGTGTACATGAGACTGTAACCAACGAACAGACAATGTGTCCACATAGAATTCTTGTTTTCTCCTTCATACCAAACCTAAATAAACAGTAGTATTGACGAGGAAGAGGGGTCCAAGGAATCCAGACGGAAAGGAACCCCCACGTTTAAGTGGTTTTCCTACCAACACTACCAAGAAAACTAAACTAGTCAAGATCAAGTCGACAGGATTCCCCAACATGTCATAAAATCTGAGTACAACGTCTTCACCTATGTACATACATGACCAACCAACCATCTCTAACCAAAAAAAAAAAAGAAAAACCCCCATTTTTTCAATTTCGCCCTTCATCACACGGCCGTAATCCATTTTCTACTTATCTAACAAGGATTAAATCTAGGGTTATTAGGGTTCATCCTTTAGAGGAAGAAGAAGGTGAGACAGAGATTTTGATGGATGTAATGTAAGCGAGAGAACCTTTGTTTTTCTAGGTTTTAGTGGGATATTTTATGCGTGGATTAATTGGGATTTAAGGTATGTTGGATTGTCCGGGTCCGTTTTGGATATGAATGGTTGATTTAGTTTGGGGGATTTTGATGGCGTTTTTTTGATCGAGTCTTGAATGAAGTTTTGGTTACTTGTTCTTTTGTTAGGGATCTTGGTTGTTTGTATATCTGAATGAAGGCATCTATCAAGATATTCAAACTCCTTCTGAACCTCCATCCATATCTCATAATCTCACAACTACATACATACAAATCCATCCACCCCGCCATCCAATCCAATCCAATCCAACCCACAGTCCGTGTCCCCAAACCAAAGTAAAAAAAAAACAAAATAAAAAAAAACCGCACTCAAAAAAGACACCCCCAGGTCTCCCGTTAACCTATCAATCCCATGGCCAAAGAGTATATAACACACACATAATACATACACCATAAACCATGCCATTCCATGCATTACATCAACACTTAAGAAAAAAGAAAAGAAAGATACACACCCCCAGAGAAAAAAAAAGAAACAAATCCCATATATCATCCGTCCGTCCCCTTCTATCCGTCATCAACAAGACGCTTAGTTTTCTTGATTTCCAGATTTGTTGATTTCTTTCTCGTGTGTTTGTGTGTGTGTTTCTTTTCTTTTTTTCTTTTTTCTTTTGGGTCGTTGGAGGTTTTTCTTTCTTATATGTATTGATACCCTTCCATCGTTTAATCGCACCCTTTCACCACTTGATTATATCCCATTCTCACCACCAAAAAAAGACCCTTTACAAACTAGGTCCTTTCCACCCAATACGCCCAAAAATCCATCCTTTTTTCAAAATGACGGAACTAAAAACTGAACCCGGCCAACCATCCATGTGGACTCCATTTTCCCAGCCCATGATAAATCCCCGGTACCCCACTCCGCTGGAACAATCACTTTCTCGGCCACGCCATCCCGCCGATTTACCGCCTCCATACCCGCCAACCTACCATGCCCCCGCTCCGTCATCGCATGCGCCTCCGCTGCCGCCCCCATCTCATCGGCCGTATCATGCCGATTACGATTCTCGCCAAAATCAGCCTGCGTATCCGACGAACCCGTTAAAGCGCACGTACCCCGTTGATCCGCCGTACCAGGAGATGGTGCAGGATTTACGTGATGATGGCGCAAAGATGAGTGTGGGACATGATCAGAAGTTACTTTCGTTCAAGAGGGCTGCTGATAAACATGCTTTGGTTGATGCCCATGGGCGTATGCAACAGTTGGATTTGAACGCCCAGTTACATGGCATGTTCTTTCTAAGTGAGATGCCGGGCACAACTAACGATGGCACTCAGATGCAGGCCGAGTTGACCTGTTACCGACGGAATCTCTTCCAGGTGTCTGGCTCGTTGATTTGTCCGCGCGGTCAGCTTAGTTTACTAGCTGAGTCGGGGGAGGCTGTCCCGGTTACTAACATGGAGGTAACCATCAACGCAATTGAATCCGTAGACGGAAATGCCGTTCGTCTCATTGTTATTCCGTGGAAGACTCCACCACCGAATACCCCGGAATCCGTACAAACACCCGACCAAGAACCTCCAACACTCCCCCTCATCCCATTCTCCGACGACGGTGCCGAGACTGACGGGGAATACGCCGTATACCCCATCGGATGGCGTCGTCTACAATTCCGCATGTAAGTTCTATTCCGTATCTTTTTCAGAAACATATCTAACGAATACTCCCAGCGCCACTGCAAACAACGGTCGACGAAAGGAACTCCAACAACACTTCGTCCTACACCTCCGCGTAATGGCCACCCTCGCAAACGGGAATAAACTCCCTCTTGTAGAATGCATCACCTCGCCCATCGTCGTGCGTGGTCGGTCGCCGAGGAACTTTCAGACTCGTAAGGAAATTCCCTTGTTGGGTTCTAGTGCGGGATCTCGAGGACAGGCGTTGGTGGAGAATGGTATTGGCATTGTTGCCGGGCCGTTGGGGATTAAGCCTGATAGTAAGCGGTCTATGGATATTCAACCTCCTAGATCGGCTTTCACGTTTACGTCGGCGAAGATGCCAGGAGGCCCGATTATGAGATCCAAGTAAGTTTTTTCTTCTTCGTTATAAAGTGATACCCGCTAACATTCACAGCTCCTACTCTGGCTGGTCTAACCCCATAGGTCAAATGCCTCCAACCCCTACCCAAGGCTACCCCACCAACAACACCATGTCTTCCGACTCCTACCAGAAAGTCCCTCTTCAAAGTTCCCCCCCCTTCACTGACGCCCCTGAACTCCCCGGGCCATCTCTCTCCTCCGTCCAACTCTCCCTAACCCAAGGCCAAACGACCCCCATCCGCACCCAATACGCCTTCACCCCCAG
>JMSH01000113.1:0-70327 GCA_000712465.1 Huntiella moniliformis | reverse complement strand
ACGGCCAAAGATCAATCCTCACTTGAATTGATAGATGAATATTGTCAGCGTCATATCACGTTCCCTGAAGACAGATTGAACGCTATTTCGGGGCTTTTGAAGACCCGTGGGGTTGAACATGTTTTTGGGATTCCTACACGCCAGATCCAATATGCTCTTTGCTGGTGGCCAGAGAACAAAACATCAGGAACCCCCCTTAATCAATTTCCTACGTGGTCCTGGGCGCACCTCTTCCGTGAATTATTTTGGTCCCCCGCCAAGCTTAAGCACAGGCTGCTCAAAGCTAAAATTATACACCACCAAACTGCGCCAATAAAACGAGTATCTCACATCCGGCAAATGGGGTTATCCATATCTGTGTTGAGTCAACTTTCCGATCGTCAAGTTCTGATTCGGGGGAGGGTTAGGCATACCAAACTAAATGAAGATATCAAAATGGACATTGACGGTAACTGGAGTCAGCCCCCTTTAACCTGTTTGCTGCTTGAAATGTACTTAGATACCACCGACAGCATTGTTACAATTGCAATCGACCTTTTTATTCACCGGGGGACTCACAAAGATGGTGACGTCACCCACGCTCGTCGGCTTGGGATTAAAAGGGATAAATGCAAATATCCCCTCCACACATATCACCTGGCCAAGATTCGTCCAATGGCAATTCAAACCTTGACGACTCCCAAGAGACGACGAATTGGGCAATTTCGAACACAAAAACACGGTTCGCGCACGTCGACATGGCGTTTAGAGTCTGATCAAGCACACCAGACATCACGTTCTTCCGAATCTGTTTCGTCCGAGGCATTTGACGCTCCAAGTACAACGTTAGAAGTACTCCCGTTTTCGTCCCTGTATCGTTTCATGTCAGGAATACAACCCTCAATTCACCGGTCGTCAAAGAACAACACGTCTTTGGAGAGAGGACAGTCTGTCAACCTGAAGGGGGGAAACCACAAGGCCAGGCGCCAGCGTTGCTTGATCCGCTTCTCTGCTGGTGTAACCAACAAGCGTCATCACCAACGTCAAGTCCAGCGTCAGAAACGAAAGAATCCAATTCCACGACCGTTCTTCGGCTATAACCGATTCAAAGACTACTCCTCTGCATACCGCACAATCATTTTACACTAGCCCGGGTGCTGATCGCAGCGCTCTCAACACATTGTAAACAAATTCACTGTTATCCTTTCCCGATTATCCCGTGAATCTGCCTGTGTTACAACCTGACACAAACTTTACCTGTTCGCTTCTGCGGATTCCAACTAAACCACACAACAGTAGTGTTTGGTACACGTCTTTTTGCGTTTGAGTTGACTAAGCTCATCTCTCGTGCTCGCCTTCAACTAACATAGTCCCACGGAGATGTCATTTCTCTTCCCAATCACTTCTGTTATCGGGACTCACCAATACTCTCTTTATAAACACATTGCATTTCGCAACGGGTGTCTCTTTTACTTGTGCCAATGCTCGCTTTCGATATTGAAGCTATAATACTGACAGTAGACCAATATAGGGTCTATTCATTAGTGAACAACACGGATTATCTTCCCTTAATTATCTATTCGGATATTCTAACCTAGGAAATCCTTATTAACTATGCCATCGGTTCAAGTATGACCTGAATTCTACTTCCGTCTGTCTCGACCTTTTTATGAAAAAGTAAGCAACCTCACAAATCTACTATTTTACCAGTTCTCATGCTACACACGACAAAGCACGAGACTCAGCTCTTGTGGAGTATAATCAATTTGTGTTCCATATCCTACGAACAAGAGGAAACTTTTACAACCCTTCAATCCTAGGGAATGGCATAGAACACTGTTTATTCAATCGCTCAAATACCACTGCATGCAGCTTTGGGAATTGATAACCCAAAGACATCCCTTCTCCTAAAGTGAATAAGGCTGTCATGTTCGAAATCAGTCAGTCCTTGGAATTCTTGACTACAAGTTTGTTACTGCAACGTCACCCCGCCGAGTCGATCAACAACTATGCTGCCAGACTTGAAAATATTCACTTCCATGGCAGTCGAGTTTAAGTCCTAAACATCGCATGCGCTTGTGTAGAAGAAAAGACGGTGGCTGTGGTCCCATATAGTAGTGTTCTCTCTTACGCTTTGCTAATCTACACGTTGGACAAACCCGATAACGTCGTGTATCAACCAAGCAGCTGCATTCTGCATCTTCGTTAGCCTGGGCGATACTTCCACCCCTTGTTTCGTCTTTCGTTCTTCGTAGACTTTTAGTCGACGGGTCACCGCGATTTGTGCTAAATCGGCAATGGCCCGTATTGGCAGCGTGGCCCGTAAACAAGAAGCCATGCACGTGATTGGTCATCGCATTAGAGAAAGTCATCCTTGCAAAGATGTTGATACTTATGTTAGGAACTTTCGTGTCAAGCGGGTTTGGTTTAGCTCTGCGCGGGGCTAGAGATGTAATCGGTATGGTGAGGTAGTGTCACGGGGAGTACTATTAGAGAAAAAGACACATATATTACGAATGGCTCATCATCACAGGAATCGCCTCTCGGTGAGAAGATTTGATGTAAACAGTCGTTAGGCTGTGCTTTCGTCATTGAACTTAACCTATATATATTGAGAGTAAATGAATCATTAATAAAACAATATATATATGAACCAGCAGGCAAGGTGTTCACCTCTGGCGATAGGGTTAATGGTTAGTAGCCCTTAATTGGGCCTGATGCCAATCGTGAATGTACGTGGCCTGTTTATTCTCGGAAAGATACTTACTCTCATCAATAGAATCTAAGTTATCTGCGATATACTATTGCATCATATACACTCCGACACAAGGCACAAGGTCCTGATTTTGTTGGCTCATAGGTGTTCAATTAACTCCTCTCTATTTATGAGAAAAATGACTATCTATGTATTTGTTCATCAAATTCGATTCCAAGTTGAGGCAAACCATCAACACCTTGATACACACCGAATCCATACGTTCCGGAATGGGTAACTCTAACTTGCTCGCCTTGCATCCCACGACTCATGGCGACATACGCAATCAAAAACCCAAGGGTTGAAGGAGCACGAGGAATCCGGAACTTGATTCCCTTGTGGAACACCAAGGCTACGACAACTACATCTATAGCCAATATAACCAAACTAATCATTAGCGCTGTATCAGAGAAGAACATCCTGAAAAGAAGATGTCCGCTGACTCCATCTAACACTACACCTGAGTCGGTAGTTATCACACCAAGATTCAACGCTAAAGTTGAGGCTACGATCGCCTTGTAGATTGCCTGTATGCTGGGTAGTGTGTCATTGAAAGTAGGCAAAGGGGTATTTGGGACCCACCATGACGAGTTTTGGCTGCTGGCTCTTACCAAATGGCCAATCTCGTTTTGAGATATGCTGGTCGTATGTCTTTGCATGGTCGTCATGCCGCTATCTAAGCTAGACAGAAACTGGATGGCCGCTAAGAATTTAGTTTGCTTCAGAATGGGTCGTGACTCTTCTACTGTCGATGATTTCAACACATGACCTAAACTGTCGACTGTAACGTTGAATTTGCCTTTCTTGATGTATGGACGACACGCTAGGAGATTAGCTTGCGTTGAGAGTGTTTAGTTATGTGGGACATAAGTCCAACACATCCAGACCCACGCAAACACGTGACGACAGTCACCAAAATCAGCGTTCCAGTTCATAATTCCTTCCATGGCAGCACCAGTAGCATTGGATTTATTTGTGCCGAAGGAAGAAACACCACTGAAAGATGAAGCCCCCTTAGACATAGAACAACCACCATGCCCAGTTGAATTGCGCGGCTTAAGATCAAAGCTGTAGGCGGGCACAGTTGAGCCATTGTTGTAGGCGGTGAATTCTTCGTCACAGCCAGTTTCCGCTGTTAACCCATATGTGACAGCCGAAAACTCTGTTTCCGCGCTGTCAGTGGGGATATTGAAAGGAACGAAGAAGTATTCTGGTGTGGAACAAGGTAAAAGCGCGGTTCCCTCGGTTGCGTTGGCCAAAATGATATAGTACGGATCTCTATACAAGTAATGATACTCGTCGAGAGTATTATTCATGGTGGTAAAATTGAGGTCACCAGTATATGACTGCGTGAAGTTTCTCGCTGTTGATACCAAAACGGCGTCTTCGGAGAATAAACCAGAGACTGCGACTGATAGTACGTTGGCGAGTAACACGGTAGTCCACAAAAGAGCCAGGAGAAGGTGCTTGGATTTTATGGCTCTTAACAAGGCCAATTGTGGCGGAACTGAGGTGTAGCGAGCCCCAACTGTCTTTTCTGCCGGTTGCTGACCAAGGCAAATATCTTTGTATGGCTGTAGAATACAAAGATGGTGATTGATGAAACTCAGACACGGATCGAGAAGCGTACTGAACGCGGTCGGGATATAACTGAAGAGTAATGCTTTGCCAAAGCTATTTTGTATGGGCTCAGAGATATCTATGTACAGTTTTAGGATCGCGAAAGCTCCATACTTGGGCTGAAAATCCAGAAAAGTTTACCATTCTTGTTATCCTGTAATATTCTCAGCCAGATGAGAACACCAATGGCTGACAGCACCAGGATTCCCAAGCTGATACCAATACGCCTTTGTAGAGCATTTGGAGTCACTGGCTTAAACTTCATCATATCTTCTTTGGTGAGGGGGCTTGGAAAAAACCATTTCGGGTGTTTTTGTCTTTGAAGAATCGGCGACACACTCCAGGGTAGGCAACCCTGAAGCGGTTTCACAGCTACACCTATAGATAAAGCGTTTTCCAATAAACCGACTCTGGAGTTCCGCATCACTAAGATGACCGCATTGGCTAAATTCGTCAAGATCCCGATCATTGGTAAGAGAAGCCATAACAGTTGCAATAGAATTTGGACTTTCAGTCAGCTTACAAATGACACATTGACATGTCCAAGCCAAGCAACCGGTTAGGACTGCCATCAGACAGAGAAGTGCCTCTACAGCACGAGCAAAAGGAAGATTAACCTTGATAGCCTCACTGAAAAACGTGTATGTCGCCTCTGTAGCTTGGGTGGCATTATTGGGGACATTGATCAAGTGCGATATTGTCAGCGCAAACAAGGAAGCATGGGCGTCATTGAAGGCCCCTGAAGCAATATCATCGTCCAGGAAATCTTCAAATGAACGAGATTGGTTCCGACCAAATTCAAATCCGATCATTGTGTCAAGAGCAGAAGTCTGAGTGTAACCCATAGGCAAGTTTACAACTTGTGGCCGTTGCTCAATGTATTTGCCGAGTAGGAACTCCCGAGGGATATCATCCATCCATTTCTCAGAGCCCTCCAGATATTCTAGTGCGCTGACATTGAAAATATTGCGATCCAGAATAGATTTGTCACCAGTAGCTTCGTATTCCAATGGTTGATAGTCCGGATATGAAACGGTGGCTCGAACAGGTTCTGAATAATACTCAGGTTGGCACATCATATAGTTGCCAACCTTATCAGACCCTGTCAAGGTTCCCATCGACCCAGCAGCAATCAAAAACAGGTGCCCACCTTCTGCCTCAGTGCATCCATCATATGAATAATAGCTCAAGGAGCAGCTTTGATACGGGCTATCTTGCCAACCAATATAGTGGCAATCCTTTTTTCAGTTCGTTCCCAAAAGGAAGAGCGATGCGTGATATATTACAACCCCGGCCCGAGATCCAAACATCTTCCCAAGTTGCGGGGTTGCGGTTATAATCTGCAGGTGAACATTGTAGCTCTGACCAGTAGCGCGTTGTGGCAGCTGTGACGTTACCACTGGTAATTCCTTGATTAACCTTTTCAACGTCAATGGGAAAGGGCGTAATACTGTACTTATCGTGAGTGAAAGCTGGCAGGCTAGAGTTGAACCAAGTCGCAATGTACAGACTGTATAGAACGGCTTGGTCCATGTTGGAGGCTTGCTGAGCGCAGGGTATCAGCGTGCTTGTGATGGATGACGTAGCAGACCTAGTGACTAAGATCCTTGTAGTTGATATGGCCGCGGATTGTAACGGGACAATGGACATGCTCAGTAAGATCATTATCAAAGATGAGAAGAAAACCCTCATCTGTCCCTTTTTCCACGCCACAAAGGGGGCAGTCGAGATAAACTCAAGCGGCTACTTGATGAAGAGAGACTGCTCAGCAAGTGCACCTTGTGGTCTGGATAGGGAAATCCAAGGCTCAAGTCTTTTAAGGTCCAGGTCAATCCGAGCCCAGATGATACCGTATAAAACGACAAGAATAGTTGGAAAGAAGTTGTACAAAAAGACATAGCCAGAAGCGAGACCATCCTCAGTGGCGGCAAAGGCAAGACCTCCGTCTCGCTTTGACTTTTGCGCGGCAAGTTCTAGTAGGCCAGCCAAAATCAAGGACAGTATCAAGACGGGAATGAGAACACGGGGCTTCATCGTCCATGGGAGCCATCCATGGCGTGAGTTGGCTTATTCATTGTGAGTACATGATTCTCTATACTTGGATCAACGGGCATACTTACTTTGGTGACGACAGACTTCACCAGGCTTCCATAGCAAAGATACTGGTTCTTGGGTGGTCCATGTTTGATGACCAGATGTAGTGTTGTCAACTCTGTTCATGGCATCGTGAGCTAAAGCATGACCTCGAAAGGGCTGTCTTCTGAAGAAAGATAAACCGCCCATATTAACCAATTCAGTTCCACGCAAGTTTAGATCAGGAGGTGTCCTTTTAGTTTTCCACCAAGAAAATGGATTTCAGCCTGAATGAGAACGGGTCTGTTCAGGAGATTGAAGTGGGGTACGGTGTCCTAGAAGTGGCGAGACAGTACTTGATCGACGCCAAGATGATAAAGTATCGTTGGCAGATAGTATACCCTCAGTAATTACACTATTCGAAGTTGAAATTGGAGTTCGATTCGTCGACCAACGCGTAATGATGGAGAGAGTGGGATGCCGGATGAACCGGAATTTGGCGGTTGTGTAAGACGATCCGGCCAGGACATATATTAAAGAATGAAATATGATAGCGGTAGTTAGGAAGTAATGGTTCCGTTCCGTTAGCCCCCAAACCCAAAATGAAAACAAACCCACGAGACCTTTGGTGTATTAAATATGAAATCGGCAAATGCAAAAGTCGTTGAAGTCGTAACAGAAAGTGATGAATGGACTATTGGAAGGAATGACACTACATCGACACTACCAAAACATTATGCAAAACAACATCGCCAGTTAAGTAATTGTTGGTTTTGGTTGTATGGTCATCCTTATATAGTTGGGTAGCTTTGCACTGGAAAGCGACATCGAGCCAAGGCGTTCATGTGTGCCTACTGGAGGAACCATGGCCTTGGTTTACGGTTTCAGCTGTCACAGGGAAAGCGGGTTTAGACAATACCCACAGGGGAAACGACCGGGACCAAGATCCTTTAGGGAGGCTATTATGTGGGTACCGCCGATCTAGTGATATTCCGGCGTGCAAAATGGAGATGGCGACATGGACGCTTACAACTTATACATGTGTATATACACACATTGGGCTTTATAGCGGGGTTTATGCCAGCACATTGTGTACGGAAACATAGCAAGCGACTGTTTGAGGAAGTACATTGGTACAGGGATCGTCAAGAAGCCTCTCGGCAAAGCGTCGGAGTGAATGACTAAAAGGCCTAGTGGGGCAGGAAGATTCTTGGGACATACATGATAGTTGCTGGTCAGTCGTGGACTGTCACATAGTTTAGTCTTCTCTTCTTCACGATAAAGCGTATTTAGATTGCCGCCAATATCAGTACATACTGCTGTGATTCTTTGTGCCTTGTAACAACATGAGGCGGAGGCAGCAACAGTTCATTTGAGGGTAGATGAATCAGTCTAGTTTCTCGGGTTGTGTCCTAGACTCAGGCCAAGCGTGTCCATAGATGCATCCATAAATGCAGTCCACAGAACCGTTCATGCCCCTATTCGTCCAAATAATTGAAGTTGGCCAATCATGAGCAAGTGCGTTGGACCCAGACAAATCCATGTCATGCACAGACCAGTTCGAGAACAATTAAGCGCCGGCCGGGATGTCCCGGGGGTTAGACAAACCCTATAGAACATGAATCGTGGTTATCGGTGCGAACGGGCCGAGACCAAGACATGTAGACTACATGCTTTGGTTGTTCCGCTTGTTGATGCTGGGAATCACATACCATTTAAGAAAATGATGATAACTATGCGGAGTGCTCCAAAAGAGCTGTGAATACAGAAAAACGAGATTCGATCGAGAACAAGGTGTAATCCAAGTTTAAGCGCCCGTCGAGATTGATTTTCTATCCAAAAGTATCAATGACAAGGGTCAGGGAATAAGCTCGTCACTTGATGTGAGTGACCTCCCTATGTATGTACATATCTCAGAGATGTCATCAGGAAAAACATGCCTTGGGTAAGAATATCTCTAGTTTCAATAGGGTGCCAGGTGACAAGATAAGCATAACCGCCTGGATAGATACGCCATATTTATATCCCCGAGTACCGTTCACGCATTGCATCCTTCAAAATAGACTATATGGACATGTTGACAACATATCTGTGTATGTATATGCATAGTATGAAACAACTTGATCAAGGAGCTCGTCGGATTATTTCGGCGTGAAAGTTCAGCTAAATCTTGACAACTACGGATGCTAGTAGTATCATGCCTCACTGCAGCGCAGGCTTGTGCTGATGTAAGCACTTCAATCGATTCTGATACGTCAGTGAGACAACCTTCCCTCCTATTAACCTCGAGATGGCACCTTTGAGGTTTTGAGATGCCTGTGGATGGTCCTAGGGATGCCCGCGGAGGGTATTCGGACGAGGTGGGCGACAGAGTTTTTTCTTTTTGTCATAAGGTGGTTAGGGTTAGTTATATATTTACAAAATGGGGTCCATATGGCGGTCTCCGACCGTCTCCCAGCCTGAAAAAAGAGGGACCTCGCCCTGCTAATCAGGTTTTAAACGGACTATACAATACAATACAATACGTCAGTAAGACTATGAACATATCAATTCACTAGTTGGTTTTGTGTAATAGCACATGACTGTGTATTCTTATCAATCATGATTAATTCTCCAACGCTATTAGTTCCAATGTTTCTGACCTTTTTACTTTCAATTTTCAATCTAATTCTTGCTTCTTCTTTTCCTTTTATTTACACTTATGCAACCAACAACCTCCTGTGTCTCACTATCACTTTTGGCGACTTGATGTGATATTCACTCCCGCTAGGCTACAGCCATGTTATCCGTGGCTCGAATTCCATCCAAAGTCATCAACTTAACAGGTGACATGCCCAAAACGGCTATATTGGCCCAACATCGAAATGCATTAGTACACTCGAGAACGAGGATTTAGGTAGTTCAAGACAATTACCCAAGCTTCCGGCTCCTAAATAGCGCGATTTCGGGGTAATGCAGTATGGCTGGGCTTCTAGTATTACGTGGTAGCTACGATTTGAAGTGTATTGCATAGAGGATGAGTAGTCTTCACTGTGAATACAACTGAAAATATGCGTCGAATATGTGCGGCGCTGTAGCTTTTGCCCCAAAAGACAACAAGCAGTTATCCAACAAAGGATTACACGATCTTTTGTAGTTTTTTGAGCCTCGAGCTTTGAAGACACTGAATTCCGCGGTTGTACGCAGCGTAAGGCAAGAGCTTGTTGATTGGTTTTTTATTAGTAGTTGTATTTTCTAAAGTTCGCCGCTTCTTGCTGTTATTACTATTGACCAGTTTAGTTATTCGCTAGTTAGTTAACTAGTCAACATATATAAACCGGGTTCTCTTCCTCGGTGACGTTCATCTAAAAGATCCACGTGGACAGCCTATTTCCCAATTTTCGAGCATCCCCCTTTTTAAAGCGCTTCATTATTCCAGAATCATAGCCTTTGTTTATCAGACCTATACCGACAAGTCCTTTAGTCCGTGTCAGTTTTCAAGTAAGTTGCATCACTTGTCAAAGCCGCAGTGGTTGACTATGCCTCACACATAAAAGACTGACTGATAGACTAATACGCCATTCTAGTATTGTTATCTACTACGAAATATGATGCCAAATCAACCCGGAAATCATGGTGGCCAACCCTATCCTCCCCAGAGACCCGTGAAGACCCGCCAAGCGCCTACGCTGTACTATCCACCGCACTATGATGACTTCAAATATCTTGGAAAATCTATGCCAGAAACCCCACAACTTATGGCGTCCGCCTGTATCGAAGCACTAAAAACTGGCCATATGGTTCCAGAGCACCTGAAGAACCTAGATGTCCCCATGATGCACACAATACCCAACGACCTCCGAAAGAAGCTCCTCATGGACGTTATCAAATACAACGACAATATGAAGGATGGCTACAGGAATCTTCTGGCTCTCAACAGATTTCTTTCCGCCAAATATGGATTACCCCGCAAACCGACAGACCCACATGTAACCCCGCGTGAACGAAGATTCTGCAACGACTGCGAACAAGAGATGAAAAGATTGGGGTTCGACGTTACAAAGTTTACTACCTGTCTATCAGCGTGGCACGCTCAAGCAGTAGCATTACACCAAGTCTTCGCGATAAAGGTCAAGACCTTAATTCCAATTATTGCCATGAATATGGACGACAAAAGAACAGGAGACAGACTCATGATGTATCTGCACCAGGAGCATGGGACTAAGCCAGGTGACAACGCCCTACTCTATACGGGAGACCCGATTCTTCTGTTTTCCAGACCCAGAGACGGGACTCTGGACGAGGAGAGTTTGGACAGAAGAGATATCGTGACCTTAATCGAGAATTCTTGAAAGCACAATCTATGGCGTAAATGCCGAGGGCTTATCATCGGGTTGGCGATAAGTAGCAGTTGAGAATCATTGAAGTAGTATATTTATCTGCCAAGAAAGCTCGTGTTTCTCTTGATTAATTCAAATTGAATTTCGTTTCGTAGGTTCGTGATGGGCATCAGGCAAATGTACCATGTTTCGTCCTTTTGATGTGTAATCAGTTGTAGTTGATCAGACCAAGTAATTCATGATACCTGCCGTGTTACTATCTTTGAACTTGACCTTTCCGTGTACATCACATATGAAGTTCTATCCGGCTATGCAGCAAGGCCATTTGTTGGGAATCTTCCGTGTACAAGTGGGTATAAGTGCGTACTAGCGCGCCCTTGGCGTCTGTCATGTGAATCTGCCAACATATGGAAAGTGATATGGACAGCGTGACTTACTATGGGAATATGGTTTACTTGAGCATCACCCGTTATAGTGATATGTGAGTTGTAAAACTGTAGATAGATAGTCAACTTAATGGATCGAATTTAGATGTCTTGACCTCTCTGCCGTGATCTAATCTCCAAAGCATCCCGCTAGGGTTATACCCTTGCGCGGTTTATAATCCCGACGTTTATATACTCTGACGGTCTTAATTGGGACATTCGACCCCCGAGATATGTGCATTTGGGACTTTCCACATAACTAGTTTTGTTGCTATGATACCGGAGGTCGCAGCCCGATGTGACTGTTAGCCGGCAGAGCATAGATGAGAACAGTTATTTAGATGTAGGATCGAGATCTCGTTCTACCGCCAAGAGAAAAAATGCCTGTTTCGGCTTAGTGTACTCACAACATGCCGTCCTTCCACATTTGTACATTCCTTCGATTGTCTTATAATATCAGACCTTGCAGGATATAAATAGCTTAGTACGTACGCAAGTATGGAGAACACGGGCTGTAGACAAGACATTTGAAAAATGAACTACTTAACTAGACGAACCTGGCTGAGGGGTAACGTCCTTATCTGAAATCCGGGTTGTGTTAGATTTCGCACCAATCGTTCTTTATTCACCACAATGTTGGAGTAGTATAAAAAATGTCCCGAGCTAGCATACAGCAGAGGCAATTGTAACCAAAATCTCGTCGTGGTAACTTGTCGAGCTAGTACCTAAATAAATTGGGGAACATGCATGTGTATATGTAAATATGAGTATGGTTGTAGAAATACCACTTGTACACGGCAGGTACGTCTAAACTACAATGACCCGACTACGGTTATTCCCCTCGCTCCGCTTAACAAGAAAGGCAGTCTCAGAGTTCCAGGTAAACATCCCCGAAATTAGTCATCATCGACACTTGTACACACTAGTGAACTAGCTAAGGTCATCTGACGTCATTTTGCCGCCCAGAGGAAAGTATAAATAAGACGACCTCCCGCCTAGCAAAAACTGACTTCAAGTTGATTTCAAACCAATAAGTTACTTAGCGTCAAAAGCATCTTTAACATTTTATTTTCCCATACCTATCGATCTTCTTCGTACAATCCAGTTCTCTACTGCTTCATGTACTTTAGTCTTTGGTCATATTGTTGCTTGCTCAACACCATTGACCTCTATTCAACTCTTCTTTGCCAACCAATTACTGTGAGCCAAGCTAATCCTTTACCATGTTACCATCAATTGTACTGAGCACTTCTGACACCTGTCATAACAGTTACAATGACAGTTACAATGACAAATCCAATGAATGGACAATTCACAGGCGATCTATTCACATCAGACGCCGATGTAGCCAGGGTAAGGGATGCATTACTCAATGCAGCCATCGCCAACGGATCCACGTTTATCACGAATACCAATCCGCCTAAATTATGGCCTCCCGAATCCATTTTTCGTGTACCATACTTTGGTCCTCCCATCAGAGACCACGTCAAGTTGTCAATGCGTGACGCCATTTTGACATTGCAAACTTCGGAAATCCTGATACACAGTACTCAGGGACTAGAAGCTATCCCAGGTCGGAATGTGAAGGGGAAAACTATGATGTCTTTCTTACGACATCTCATTGCGATCAATGATCAGATACGAGACAAGTACGTCACACTTTTTGTGATGAATAGATATTTGAGAGACAGGTTTATGATGTATAACGCAGGCAGAATTAGTCAGCTGCCTGAGCAAGAGAGGGAATTCTTGAATCAGTGCATTCAAATAGCCACTAAGGAACGGTTTCACATAAGCGATTTTGGGAATCAGTTCCGGGACTGGTGTCGTGTGGCCTCTTCCAGTTATAACCGTCTCCTCGGGCATATTGGATGGATATTTACGCACAGCCCTCACCACCCAGAACTTCGTGAGGACATCCTCGAAATTTCCCAGCAGTGCTCTTTAAACGCAATTGCCGAGAACTCCAAATCTTTCCCCAAGAAAACGTTTTTAGTCTTGTCACGCAATCACGAACAACAAGATGAGCCGATGGGATACGATAGTGACGACAGCGGTATTGGTATGGTTGATGTAGGTCAAGGAGGCAATGATAGCACTGAAGCAGTTGCTTCCGGTGATTCTAAGGCAAATATGGTTGATGTAGGTCAAGGAGGCAATGTTAGCACTGGAGGAGTTGTTTCCGGTGATAGCAAGGGAAATATGGTTGACTCTGCTCCACAGGCTCAAGGTGAACATGTCGACTCACCATTGATTGTTCTAAGCAACTTCACAGTTCCGGCGCCGGAGACGAAATTTCCAAGTGAGGCGGTCAGACGTCAGAGCTACTTGTACTATTTTAGATGTTCAGAGGATACGGAGATGAACCAAGGGTAGTAGACACGAGCCATGTGATCACGAATACATGAATTTCACTAGCCATTGCCTCGGAAGAAAGAAAGGAGTTTGAGTTCTATGACCTTGTTTGCTGTTGATGTGTTGTGAAAAAAAGGGTCAAGTTGAGATATGAGTCTTTAATTTGTGCCCGTAAGCATTGATATCTAGCGGTATACATGTTTCTTGAAGTCAACCGTAGATACTCCGTTCAATTGTTCCTATCGGTGATTCTAGATAAGCAGACTAACTAAGGTTGTATAGACGAATTAAGTTTGTGGTCTATAAATCTTAGACATCAGTCATAAATAACATTACCGGAACCTAGCCGGAAGAGTAGGACAAAATGCCCTCCCATCATTTGAGCCTTGTAAGGAAAGTCGTAATCAACCGCAGCTTGAATAAGACATCGAATATTTTGGCTTCGACTAGTATAAATGTCCAGCATATGTTTGTCACCAATGACGTCATCGAACAATACTTTTTTATCTGGAGTACTTACAACGGCCATCACCAGTACTTCGTCGATAATTCTAAACTTCATTCGTGGGGACGCATGACACACACGAACCTTTGCTCTATGATATTCACCCAGGGCTCCATAAAAGCCACGGCATTGGCTATCACAACATACAAACTCCTAGGCTTTCTCTTGCCAAATTAGGTAGACAGCTGTCGGGAGCAAAAGATGTGTCTAACGAACTAGGAACACAACACGGCTGTTATACACATGCCGTGCTTCCTACGACATAAGCATAAACCTTTCTTCCTACATTGAGTCCAAATCAACGCAAACTCAACTCTTCGTTTACATATTCTGTGTTATTTCCCACCCCCTCGAGATTTCTCTACACTCGCCGTTCTGTACGACTGTAATTCATATACCTCACCAACCAAAGACCGGGTGTTTCATCCCATTTTGTGTTTGCCTTCCACCCAACCATATTCATCTCATTGAATTGTTTGTTCATCAGTCCACCCCTTATAATTTCATTTGTCTCGTCCCAATATAAAGCTTCAAGATGTCTCGCCAATCTAGCTCCAGCCGTTCTCTCAACTTCCCAGTTTCTTCCATTCCCGTGGCTGGGGCATCTTCCATGGTCCATGAAGTCCCCAGTCTTTACACGCCGGTTCAATCGTGGGATACCCAGATTCTCGGTCGCCTTGTTGTCTCCAGACCCGAGATTAGTATGTTGAGTTGTCTCCAGGCGTTTTGCCACAGACCAGGTCGGGATACCTCGTTTTACCACGTCGTGTTGGCTCTCAGGACCTTACCAAACAAGGGATCCGGTTCCTCCGGGAGTACGAGTCGACACTTTAGCACGACGATTTCAACGTGTGGCTGTTTCCGCACGGTTTGAAGAGGTGGGATTCTATTGCCAGACAAACGCGCCAGCATCTGCTAGATAAGCTAGTACTCAATCGCTGCCTTTGTTCGACCGGAGGGCCCAGAGACCACTAGCTCGGTAACTTATTGGCCCTTCACTCGCAGAATTCCCACGCAGCATCTTGCTCGGGGAGTTCCCTGTCGCTGATATCACTGTTGACCCGCGACGAGGAGGATGAAGAGATCGTCTAGGAGACGACAGACCCGGAAGGGAACGATTCTTCCAGTGACAGACGAACAAAACTGCGAAGTCTGTCAAATATACTGGAAAGGGGGATGGCAGAGACCCTGCAGCTTCCGGCGCCAGACTTAGAAGATCCATACCACGAAGTCTAGCGGTCTGATGCCTCAGGATGTGCGAGATATACAGGGACAAAAGTACCCGTCCGCCGAAATTCTTGCGAATCGGGGACGTGGCTTGGTCGTGTCGCATCTACCGGCTACAAAGCACGGTAATTAGGGTGCTTCTCGTGGCTGCCTGGACGGAGTATCGTTGGCTTTTTTTCGCGGCATATTGGATGAAGAGGGACAAGAGCGGTTATCGTTGCGCCCAAACTGAGACGAATAGTTTCATCGCATATTCGGCGGGTGTTTGGGGTTTTTGATGTCTGGGGATTGGGTACGCTTGCCTAAGTCGTTGATCGGAGATATGGTTCTTTGTTCTTTGAAGTAATGGTTGGAATGTTGTATGGTGGAAGTAACCGAAGTCAGGATGGACAGTACGGGATATTCTACGATGATGTGAATGGGTGATCGGAGAAGTTCTCTTTGGACGATTGATGAATACAACGTTTCTGCTTTTCCACTTATGTATAGCGGAAGTAGTGGCCTGGTGATTCATATAGATGTTTGGACTATCTATATATTACGTCATATCTGTCCCCATGGGCGGTTCTTTCTGATTGACGAGCAGTGAATGTTCACGTTATTGCATCGACACAGGTACCCAAACTCACCTAATCCATTAGTAATCATGCAGGTCAACCTTGCCCGGCAACACCCGCGGTCACGTGATTAACCCATTGACATATCAAGGGTTTTTAGTGGACTTGACAAATCGGGGAAGCGGAACCGGGCGGAAGGAGCTTCAATTTAAGTAGGATCAAGAAAACCTGGGCGAGACTTCTCGAAGCTTCCAAAACGCCATTTTTCTTTCTGTGGGCGTGAACCATTCAAAATATCGTGGTGACGGGGGATTTCGTGATTATTGGGGCCGCACCAGACTACCAGTCCCCACCAAGCACTCCTCATGAGTTGCTGTTAGCCGGACGGCCGTTTGGCGGCCTGAGCCATGGGTAGCTGTCACTCGTGCTCCGGCGCACGCCATGTGACCGCCACCTAGTAGCCGCGGTCTGGCGTCTAGGTCAGCCTTGTGTAGTTTCCCGATGGTCGGGGACCTTGTTTAGTGACTAGGATGAATACATAAGGAGTTTCTCGCCGACGTCATACCTGGTCGTCACAGTGAGGCATGGTCTTTAGGTGTCAGATGTCATTGTTCGATTCTAACTCATGATACTTTTCACGGCTCACCATCATGGACATGTATGTAGCTGCCCTGTCCGCCAATGGCGAGGGGTTCACAACCAATAAGTGGGTCATGTTTGTTGACGATACTTCTGTAGATGTACATACAATAAGCCTGATACTCCTCTTGTTCTATGAATACACTACACCTTGCCCGTCATTCTTTTCACCACTCCCATCGTCTGTCATATGTAGTTCTACGCGGCTCACGCGGCACTTCCTAGCCCCTTGGGTGAACAGCACCTTGAGGATAGCCGTCAAGTGGCCGGCGCCGACTCCCAGCTACCAGCTGGCTGTAAGCGCCAGGGAAACCCCCAAATACAGTCTCATTGTCTCTTCCCACAGGATGTAGCTATACGCACTATTGCACACGTCATTTGAGCTCCCCAAGCAAAAATGAACGTATTGGGAAGTCCTAGGATTCCCGCCGCCGGAAATGGACGTTCTTGTCTTAACTATCTACAGCTGTACCTATTAGAATCTAGATTCTGCGTACAAGTATATCTGAATATTGAAACACTTTTGTTGGTGAATAGGGGATGGCAGCTTGCGAATGTACATATAATGAAGACGTTTCGCACTTTTTTGAGTAGTTCTTGGTTTTGAAACCTTTTCCACTACACCTATCTTTCTACTTGTCCGTGTTCACAATCGCACGATATTTCATTTTCCCGCTGACAACCGCCTTCTTGACTGCCACATTTCACGGTGTCTCGTAAAATCATTTCTGCGTCGTCATTTATTTTATTTTTTACGTCACAACGCAACGGCTGGCCCGAATAACAACAACTCCACTCCACAAAATGCCCACCCTCGCCAAACAGCCCACCACAGCTATCGAAGCACCCTCCAAGTCAATGACCCTCCTCGAACGCGCCAAGACTCCACCCGCTACCAAAAAATGCGATCTTTGCTCTCCCATCAACGCCTTCAAGCGCAATTCTCATGACTCGGTCGCTGTCCCCAGTGACGTTGGTGGTTACACTGCCGATAACACTGAAGTCAACGGTGCCCCTGCCATTTCGGCCGATTTACAACGTCACACCACGATTTCCGACCACGAACATGGGGTCCGTGCACCTGTCAAATCGTCAGCTTTCTTCGTTCCGACGGGTACTCCCGATGAGCTGACCCAGGGAGCTTTGGAAACACCTGTTGGTACCACTTCGGGTCTCCCAGTTGATAGCTCGAGCGATCAGCTCGCCACCTCGCTCTCAAGTAATGCTCTCAATGCCTCTCCCGACTTTTCCGACCGCGATAACATCCCAAGCATTTCTCCTCGCTCAAAGGATGCGTTAAATCCTACGGAGCCCGAGCTTGACTATGACGTTGATGACGACTGGGAAGCTGCCGATGACTTTGACGACCTTGCCGATTTTCAAGAAACCCATCTTAGCGAAAACCGTAGCATCTCCCGCGAGCGAATCGTCTTCTTCGATCCCGAAGACCCAAAAAACCAAGCTGTCCTCAAAAACATGGACATCGCTCGAGAAGACTATGGAGATAAAGAATTTGACGAAGAGTTTGACGAAGAATTCGAGGAAGAAGGCGATGAAGAGTGGGGCGGAGATGAAGACGAAGAATGGATTGATTGGCTCATCCCCTTTGAATCAGGGCAAACCGACTTCGTCATCACCCCTGACGACATCGCGTATGCAAGACAAATCGCTGCGAATTTCTATGCGACCATGTTTCCCTACCTCGAGCCCTCCCACATCGAAATTAATGATTTGGGACAATTTGTGCTAGAGCTTAGTATGGACGTGGCTTTAGCTGCGGCTCTCCCGCCTAGCAAGACCACGTACGTTGACCGTTTTTGGGATCCCGCTTTTGATGATCCTGTACCGTTTGCTGCCGTTGCTGGGGTCGAGGATTTGATTGATGACGATGGAGAGTCGGTAGTGTCAGATTATGAGGATTGGGATGAATTTTAGGCTTCTAGGATGTATCAATTTGGCGGCTGTGTTTGTGGGCGACTCAATGAGTAGTTAATGTGTAATATAGTCGTTCCACGACATATTTATTCTTATCGAGTGCCTTAATGATTTGGGGTTTAGGTATACGTACCTCTAGCTCTACTAAGGTGTCATCTTCTATCCTAATCTAGCGTTCTTGGTTCATCTAGTTCAAGCGATTTAAAGATGCCGCTTTCCAATATGGTGGTCAAGTTGAAGCTGTCGCGTGCACGGAGGAAGCTAGGAACATGCGTAGTTAAAATGTATATCTCGGAACATCCAAAATCCGTTACTGTCTGCCCTAGTTTGGTATTGAATCATAAAATTATAAACAAAAACACCCGTACTATTACCTAACACACTCCAGTTTGCTTTCCATTAATGACAGACTCTTTCTCAATACCATATTGTTGCTTCCCGTTCGTACCAGTGAACTTGCCCATTGTGAATGGCTCTTTCGTAGACTCGTCGTCATTGAAACATCCGGGACTATACGCTGTCCATGCCAAAATGGACCCAATGTTGTCCGCCGGTCGAGGCAACTTGCAACTAATCCTTCGAATGAACAAGAAGATAAAAACCAACAAGTCAAAAGTTAAAACACCAATGATCACATATCCAGAAATCGTTCCTATTACCTGGCGTGCCTTTTCTTTGGTCATCTTCGCGGGTTGTGAAGATGTTTGAGAACGGTTATTTGCCTCTTTAAAAACACTTGGGTTTAATGCCAATGTCTGAATAAATGAAGAGCTCCACACGCCAAATATTTCGGCAGTAGTGGTATTATCCAAGGTTGGGTGCCATAAGTCAAGGTCGAACCATTCCGGATGTGACTGCTTGATGAGAGTACCGAGAACATTACCAGATACGGTAAAATTGTGAATGGTGTCGTTTCCATACGTGTTGGTCATCCTTGCCATAAGGTCCCATATTCCAGCGAGTTGAGTATCATCTGTGTACCGTGCCCACTTCGCATCATCTTCCCGGTAATCTAACAACTGACCCGTCGGATCAACTGTAACATTGAGACTGTGTGTATACTCCAAGAAAGGGCGACAGGCGACAGCCGCGCCATCGTAAAGCCAAACATCATCAGTTGCATACTCATCCCATGATGACCACCACCAAACAACTTCAAAGTCACAAGTACTGTTGCCCGGATTCATAACGGCCATTCCCTCGGCAGAGGGCATACCAGTAACCTTGTTTTTATATACACCGGGTGTATATACCGACATTTTGGGTATATAAATAGAAGTGCAATCGTTCGTTGTGCCGCTTGTATCGTGGTACTCTGCGAAGTCGAAATAAAAGGGACCGTCCAGGTTGTTCAAGTAGGACTCGTCGTTCTGGTAGTAATCATCGTCAAAGACACTGTAATTAACTTCTTCAGAACAGGACATATTAACTCTGACAGCTGGGGCGAAGGTCTGGACACTGGTATAGTCACTCCCTGGCCAGTCTACGGAATACTCACTATCGTTCTTGCGATAGTACTTGATAGGTGGAACATAGACGTTTCCTGCTGCCCAAGAGGACGCGTTTTTCTGTTCATTGACACTTGTGTACGCCATATAGGCAGGTTCAAGATACGGCCCATTAAATGACACTGCAGTTGATGCTGTCTTATCCCATTCGATCAGATGACGCGGGGCCGTGTAGGAATCCTTGCTTTCAGTTGTTGAATGTTCATTAAATGCAATAGAAAGATAGAATGAAAGTACGGTAGAAAGTAGAGCTACCATACACATCATCACGAGGCGCCAATCGTGGGCTTTCAAAGCCCGGATCAATACGAATTGCGGGGGGGCAGAACCATACTCAACGTAGATAGCTGCATTGCCACGTCCGGGGCGTGAAAGACTGTGAAAGGGTTGATATAGTGCGTAGTTGTGCACAATCATGCCAAATATTGGATCCAAAATTGTTCCCAAATGAGTGGGCGTATAATAGAACAACAAGTCGGCTTTAACACCCTTTATCGATGCGCCGAACCCGCCATGCCGGTCTTGGAGCACCAAGAGAACAATAATGAGAGCGAGGCCAAGGGTGACTAGGACAATGTATACGGCAGTAATCCGTCGTCTCAGGAACAATGGCACAACGGAATGCGAACTAACAGACTCTGAATCAGTCTTTGAAGAATTTGATTTGCTGGATTCCATGTCACTCTTTCCTAAAACACGCTCCAATCCCGGAGATCCAGAGTCGGTTTGACACCCACAGCGGTAGCGATAACGACGTCCACTAAATCTATTTCCAAGTTCTTTCTTTGACAAATGTCCACATTGGCTGAATTCTGGAAGGTGCTTAAATTCAGGCGACGCTGCAATTAGATTTGTCATGGCATACATGGAACTTGGATCCGTAGTCAGATTGGACGGTGCGCGCCATAGCATCCATGTCAATGCTACAACCAACAAGCAAACAACTCCGAGGGAACCTTCAGCAAGGTACGCCCATGTATTAGTGACTTTAATGACTTGGGAAGTATAGGTGAATGAAGCATTAACCGGGGCCACGGTAGCAGCACCTTTAGTCCAAACATTGTTCACCGTCAAAGCATAAATGGATTTGTATGCATCATCAAACGAATTCGCGAGGAATGATTGATCGTCCAAGTACAGATTAAAATCAGCGCTTGAGTTCTGTGCCAAGGCGAGGCCGACAAGAGGGACATGTGACGATGCGTTCCTCATATTTTGGTTCAATGCACTGAGGTGTTGTGAAGTCGAAAGTGGTTGATTGAACAAGTACTCACGCAGAGTGTATGGGTCGTCTGCGTAAGAAGAGACTAGGGATTCAAGGCCCCCAGTGTTGAAGGTTCCACCTTCAAGTTTTTCGACTTCCGACGGAAAATCCACAGACAGTGGTTTTAGTTCAGGGTACGAAAGAGTCGCCAACACCTTTGACTGCCAATATTGAGGTGTACAAAACTGGGCGTTCCAAGAGGTTATAGAACCATTGTCCGATTTCGTGTAGATAAAAAACAAGTTTTTGCCAGCTGCATATGAACATGTTTCGTTGCCATTCTTTTGGACTGGGCGAGACATAGCGTACAATGAAGGGGTATCTTTCTCTCCACTTGCTGCCCAGCCTATCATGCGAACTTCTCGGTGGCTGTACTTTCTGATATCGTAATGAAAGTAGCAATCCTCGTTGTAGTAGAATTCACTGAAGTTACCTTTATCGTATGCCCCGGAACATGCTAAATCAACCCAATATTTCGTCGTATTGACCTTTAGAGTCCCTTCGTATAAGGTGATTGTCGGACTGAGATCAATGCTATTTACCGTAACTGGCTCAAGAGCATACTTCGCTGTAGTCCATGCGGGGTACGAAGTGTTGTACCAAACTTTTGAGGCAGCGGAAAACAACAGTTTTTGATCCATTTGGTCGGTTTGTTCGGACCAAGATTTTACGACTTGATCCTTGTAGACTTTGGCCTCATTATTTGTGAGAGTCACCGTCCCCTGCTTGATGGCTATTGCTGTAAACGGTACGACTAGCGTTGCAACAATCAAGGTGATGATGCTGGACAGGAGCGCCCGTCTATGACCCCACCGGAAAGCCTTGAACAAAGAAAATGATCGGAAGGTTCCGTAATACCCGGCAAATAACGAGTACTCCGCCAAGGCGCCATTCTTTTCTGAGAGCAAAAACCACGGTTCCATGCGCTGGATATCGACCTCAACCCAGGCCCAGACAAAGCCATAACCAATAGAAAGAATTCCAGGAAGCCATGAGTAGAGGAACATTTCAAATTTGCTGAAGTCTCCATCTAACGACGTCCAGGCGAGTGCGCTGTGTTCTTCTGATTTCTGGCGCAGCTCCTCCAGTGCAACAATGAATGCAACGGATGCCAGGATCATGTAGATGAGAAATGTTGGCTTCAAAGTGGCAGGTTTCCAGCCATGTTTTTCGACTGAAGAGTAGACACGATTGTTAGTGAAAAGTCCTGCAAAGAGAACTTTGATAAGATCAAGTAGGCATTCTTACTGTGTGTATGACAAGACTTTCTTGGGGTAAGCAACAGGCTTGTTTCAGAATCTGGGAAATCCAGCGTCGATCCAGTCAAAGGTGTCTTCGGGCTCTTCTTAGGTACATGATCATATTCGTATGATGAAATTGGCTGTTCCGAGGTGTTCAGCGGAGACACGGGTCTTGCAGAGGATGCAAGGGACGATAAAGGAACATCTGGTGAACCCAAAGGCGAGACTGGACGTGGAAGTTGTTGACCTACAGAGCTTGATGACTCTGACTGGACTAACGTACCCTGCGAATCACGGTTTTGATGATACGCGGCCGGCTGATACTTGACTGGTTGATACGCACTGGGCGGGTACGTAGCGGGCTGATACTCGGCTGTTTGATACTCGATTGGCTGATACGCAGGAGGCTGATACTCGAGTGGTTGATACTCGACTGGACTAATATAAGATGGACCTGGATAGCTGGTGTTGAGATTGACGGTATCCATTTCTGTCCCCGACGAAAGCCGCGAAAAGCGTTTCGACTTCCGTTGAAGCCAATTTTGTAGGTGATCCATTAGATGCTTCGCAGTAACAAAATGGTGACAATAACAAATGAAGGGTGAAAGTACAACAAAGGTTTATCCATTTCCTCAAGGCGACGTGCCAGCATATATGTCCATAGAGTCACTTATCATCTTACATTGTCGAAAATGTCCCGTCTCGAGGTGGCAGGATGTAAGCAGGCTTACTGGTTCCGGCGCTTCTGATTTGTACATTTATGTGATAAGTCTCCGAGGTGGTATTCACACCACCATCAGTCAGCCGACCAGGCCACAAAAGGGAGTGATTCAAGTCGATGTTTACGACTAAACGGAGAAGAGTAGAGCTATTCCCATTCTCACAGTCTTGTTTAGGGTTGTGTCTCTTGGTAATTGCCATCCCCACAAGCCACACACCGCAGCATAGCACTTTGGCGGCCGCAAGTAAGCAAAGTCCGACGACGAACAAACCCAACCTAACGGGCGTAGCAAGACCCCGCAAATACGCCCCATCACGACGTTACAATGTGATCCTCTGTCGCAAACCCTTGTCGTGATATATTCAAAAGTCTCCGAGGTTTAAATTTAGGTACATATATCCATACTTCAGTGGATGTATGCTTATGTTTATTTGCTGGGCCGATACACTTTTCTGCATACACATACGTATGCACAGAAAAGTACCCCCATGCATCGATAAGCCGCGTTTTGGTCCAGGTGATATCATGCACTAATGTTTTTGGGTCGTTGAACAGTGTCTTTGTAAAAGTTCAATTACATGACTCCTGTGTAATAGGGTATGACCCTAGGATACTTGACCCGCCGAAGCACGAACGATTACCACCAAAAATCATCCCAAGGCAAAATCAAATCCTGTCTACTACTATGTACAATTCAACGAGTCATGAATCGACTGCGCAACCACAGACTTAGATATTCTTTACTACAATTGTCGCGCCAACATTCGACGATTCAGAATCAAGTTTTCGCGTTTCGCAATATACGAACTCAAGTGTTACCCTACATCGTACCTATACAGCGTCACTATAGCGTATCGCTTCCAAACACCGCCGCCACCAGAAACGCCACATCTTATCCAGCCACAATGTCAGCCGACTTTCAAGATGAAATTGAGGCCATCAACTCAATCTATACCGAAACAACTCTTACCCTACACAGCGCACCGTCAACATATCTTTTGACTCTTCCATCTACCAACAGTGTTCTGCGTCTTAACATTCCCGAAAATTACCCCGCAGAAGCTCCACCCTCAATACTCGGTCTCGAATCCGCTGGCGACCTAACTAAGAGGGGTTCTGGGGCGCGAGATCTAGAAGTTTTCACCGGGGTCCTGGGACGGGTCTTTTACCCGGGCGAAGTTTGCTTGTTTGACGCAATTGAGGAGACTAGCCGCGAGATCGAAGAAGCTCGTGCAGCCGAGGACGAATTAGAGGAAGAAGACGTTCCAGGCGAGGGTGAACATGTGGCTACAGAGAAGGAGGTTACAGAGGTGACACTCACTGAGCCGCCACAGTGGGTTATTTCTTCTCCTTGGTCAGAGAATAAATCTACCTTTGTCGCTCGTGCAGCCAGGGTGAAGTCGCCTAATGTGGCTCGCGAATACATTAACCATCTGATGGCTAGCGACAAGAGGATTCGGACGGCACACCATAATATTACAGCATGGCGGATTCAAGGGTCTGAAGGAACAGTATATCAGAACTGTGATGATGACGGAGAGACTGCGGCTGGTGGACGTCTGCTACACTTGATGCAGATCGCTGATGTATGGGATGTAGTTGTAGTTGTCACACGTTGGTATGGAGGAATGAAAATTGGCCCCAAGAGGTTCGCTTTGATTAATAATGCAGGTAGAGAAGCACTGGTTTTGGGAGGATGGATTAAAGAAAAAGAAAAGGAGGATAAGAAGAAGAAAAAGAGGTAAATGTACAATAACTTTTTGAGTCTCTACTTTTTTATTCAGCCGAAAACATTGGCATCAGAATATCTAGTGCCCTTTTGGCTGTCTCCATCGGTAGAATGACAGAGCCACCTTGGACTGTACTGAGGTATGATAGCTCAGACACTCGTTCCAACTTCAACTCTTCCAATAACTTCCCAGAAACACCACAGACAATACCCGTAACCTCAGTTGGTAGGCTAGCTAAATTGAGAAAAATCGGTGTTAGGATAGTATCAAAATCTCCCATAAGCGCATCCCCAAAAAAGGGCAGCGCTTTCTTATCAAGCAAGACAGATGGTGGATCGTCCTGCGCTAAAGTCACCGATAAATACCGAGGCCGGGTAGCTAGAGCAGACACAATACCTGTGTATAATTCAATGTCTGCCTTTACATGCCACCCGCGCTTAATGCCTTGCCCGTGTCTGTTCTGAAGGCTCATGGCCTGGAAACTGCTGATCTCCGGGTCATATGAACGTGATTCCCGGCCCGAACAATGTACGAGCTCAATGTCTGGCTCTGTATATGGCAAAATTGTTCGTTTGCGGAGGAGAGAAAACGTTCTGGTCGTTAGCTCATCGACTGTGCTCGGTGGTGGGGTACGTGGTGGCTCATCATCTGTCGCTGTTGGGGCCGGGGCAAAGTCTTGAAATGATGATGGTGTGTAACTGGAACCGTTCCCTGATAACTCAAATCCGTGCGAAAGCAGCGCGGCATTAACCTTTGAACGCTCCTTAACAGGGACAATGAGGAAATCTGCGTAGTATGTGGTTACGAAGAAAATAGGAACGCCGGCTAGGGCTAACGGCGAAGTCAGCTTGACGATGCCGGAGGCTGCATCCATCCCGGCGGAAATGACGGAAAGAACATTATAGTTGTCCTTGGATACCACGATGCGTTTCGCGAGGTCTTCGGGAAGCGCAGAAATTACAGGCCCAAATACATCCCGCGCCCAGCTTGAATGGCAGATTACAGAGCACTCTAACGGTGTAACGGCGACATTAAAGAATGCATGCTGGTGACTATCGAGATCGGTGGGCTCAAAATCAGGGCCATCAGAAGGACTTGACAGGGTCTTCGTCTGTGGGATAAGAGTCCGCAGAATGGGCTGCAATAAAAAGGCGTAAAGATCTAGCGGGATGTGAATAAGGGAAAACGTCCCGTCCTTCTGCAGGTTAGTTATAAGATGCCTTTTTGATGAACATTGAAAAGCCAGCTTACCATGAGAGATATACGGCCTTCCATTTTTTCGCTTTTTTGTTGCAAGGACCGCATCAAAGCTTGGACAATCCGCGTTTGTGATTCGCCAACAGATGAAAAAAAGCAGACAAATGATGAATTGTATTCAAGCTTGATTAATATTCACAACCAAGATGCAAAACGATGTTTGGAAAATTGCTGATTTGTTGTCTGACTCGGGTGTACGTGTGTGTACATACTTTAGTTGCCTTTGTCTATCCATAGGCAGGTACACACGCATCATGTGAAGAAGCCCCTGTAAAGATAAGCACATGAACAAATCAATTTAGCGCCTTTTTTTTCTCGTTTTGTTATCTTTGGGTTTGTTTGTACCATGTCATTGACAAACAGCAATTGGTCCAAATGCACCTGACGTTGTCTGTAGCCATCCCGGGTGGTGGGTGTCACGAGTCACCGAAGTGTACCTGAATTAGCAATCTGACCCAAAATTCAATATATTATGGAGATGGTTTTTATTAATTCAAGGCTTGATGTTCAGCGCCTCATGGTCTATCATATGAAAGTTCAATTCATAGGGAATTTGGACAATTGATTATGAATTGCTACTAAGCGGTTTATATCATCCAACCTCAAATCATCTTTATTTCGAAGACAAATGCAGACTCTTTCTAGGTCACGTGATCTCAAGCATCTCAAAACGTCAGCAGTGCGGGGTGGGACCAGGTACAAACAACTGCGGTCATACGAATGGCAAATTCTATTTAAATATGCCACTTTTGAATAGTTACTTGTAATTCTTATTTTCATTTCAGCGGGAAGCATTTGCCGGTCTAGAAACGGTATGCATATGTTCTGGTGATCGTAGAGGCTTACCTTCATTCACACATGAATCCATATACCCTAGTGCTCTTGTCTTTCTAGGGTTATGAACTGACAACATCGATTGAGTTGGCGACATGACGGAAGTGTAACAAGTTCAGTGTAACGTTAAAACAACGGGGTAACAAAGTGTTCCCGTAGTTTATAACACGCACAAAAATATGGATATGTGTCATGATTCATTGACTTTTCATTGCGAACATCTCACTACGTATGTTTTCACGCATACCTGCGTTGTAGCAAATTGGTCCTTTTTTGATGTACTCTTTAACATCTACCTGTAGTAGGTAGATCAGTAGCAAAGTATCTCACCATTCTATCTTTAGATGGTTCACAGGAACTCAAACTTCCATATACAATACCAATGGTTTATCAAACTCAAGCAAATGCCTTCCCAAATCACGAGAATTTTCGGTACATGAGAAGGGGTTTTCTTAGGCGATTTGAACTAGCGTATGTCATTTGGTCAATGAGTTGACATTGCCAAGTCGGTTTGTGGCCTACGTTCAAGATCTCCAGGGTTAGGCAGATTGAAATTGTATTTGCCAAAACAATGCAACTTCAACTACAATTTCAATTTGCCATTGTGAAATACAATTTGTCGAGGCGCCTCAACACAGTTCACACCATATTAGCCCAACCTCGACGAGAAAGATGTCTATAAAAGTTTCTCGATTCCGCTCGCAAACTGAAATGTTAACTTTCCTTCTTCATCCAAAAAACCTTACTCATAAGCTTCACTACCAAGATGTCATCTACGCAAAACAACATCGCTAGCAGCACCACCGGTCTGGCTGATTCTTTCCTAGTTATCCTATGTGAACACATTACTAACCATCATTTCATAGACCGCACCAACGGTTCCCAACCGCCCGACAGCTCTACTCAGTCAGGGTCTGCCTCCTCTCCTCAGATTGAAACTTCTGCGAGTGCCCTTCTCGTTGCAATGGGTGGTCACCTCCCAGTTGCTGATACATCCGCTACTATCGACATCCCCGAGATGTAATGGTCCACTATGTGCGACCAGCCACCCTCCATTCTCGCAGGGTAGCACTATAATTCTTCACGCATCCATCGTTATCACGACATTGTTTCACTATTATCCCAGTCTCCTTTTGGAGTCACTCACGCCCTTTTAATTCGTACCCTTTGTCCTAACACTTATTACACATGGACGTCACTATAGACGGCTCAACTCTCACTTTATAATGCTTTAATACACCCTACTTCTTTATCCCTACAACCACTAGGTTTCTAGGACTATGTTGATAATCAAACACCGTTTCCACCCAGCAGTCCTTAACAACATCGCTATGCTCTCTCAAGAACTGCCATCTATCTGTGACAATCATGCTCTCCACCACTTGTGCACTAAATGAAATTAAACTCCATACCGCTGACATCTCACGGTACCGCGGCTGATACCTCCTCCCATATTTCTCAATGTCTTCATCGGTGAGACCTTCCAGTGCCGTAGAGACCGTGGATGCGTAGTGTTCAAACTCCTTATTCGTAGTCAACTTTGCAATAGCCCCACGCACATATGAATGGAGATCTTTGTACGCCGCTTTGCGCAGAGAGCCAACAATAACCGGGTTCGTACTAAGGTTGAAAGGACTATCGGCCTCACCGTCATCTCTTTCCCTCTCCACACCATCTTCTCCTTTAAACTTGTGTTTGACCGTTGAAACAACGCCATAGTCAAGGAATATTCTTTGCAAAACTGCCCGGTAAAAGTGACGCAGGAAGAAATCCTCACTTTCCTGTTCACCCCAGTTCAACGGCGCTTGACAAGCCATCATACGGGCAGTAATGTTCAATCTCACACCCTCACCACCGTACTCTCCTAACTTCTTACTCAACGGGAAGCCCTGAGGATCTTTTCTAGAAGATTCGCGGATGACTCGGCCGTTAATGGCCTGAAGAGTGGGACGGAGGTACTGAGAAAGGTATGTTGGGGGTCCAAGACGTTCTGTCATCAAGTTATAGCAGCAGCCAACGATAGCGACGGCACGCATGGAAGGATTCATGACGAGTGAACGGATGCCATAGTGAGACAAGTTACCACAGGAGTGAATGGAGACAGCCATAAGCTTCCGGTCTGCGGCTTCCCTTGCGGCTTCCTCGGCAATAGCCTCTTCTGTCGGGACTTCAGAGAGTGACTGTACAGCGTCCTTCTTCTCTTGCAGTTGAACCTTGTCTAATCTCGCAATGATATCTGTCAAATCGCCGTCCTCCATGCGGCCTTCAACATAGGTAATAACACCATTGCCCTGTGTACGCTCGTACTCCGCCTCAGCTCCAATAGCCCTTCTAGGCCGCAAATCCACCGTCTCATCAGCCCCCTCAAGCTCCTTCTCCAACTTTTTAATGTTCTTCTGGTGATAATCTCTCTTCGCTTCATCTGTTTCCGTTTCAAGACGCTGACGTTCAACAGATTGCATGAACATCTTCTTGTTGCGCATGATAACAGGCTTCTTTGCTATGCCAGCCATGATATCTAACTCCTTGGCACCGAGAATGTTCTCTGCTTTGCATTCCACCGCAACAACGTTTCTGGCATAGGGCTTTGATGCAAGACAACGACCGAGATAGTTTTGCCCTGAACCAAAATCAATCAAATGGGTGATCTTCTCATTGTATGTAGAACCAATCTCAGTAACTAATTCATCCAGGTAGTCGGCAAAGTTGGCTACTTCATGAATCTTCTTTCCCTTCATTCCCACGGTGATGTTGCGAGGGAGTTTCTTCAAGTCTTTTATCCGAGGCGTATAATTGCGGTTAAGAGTAAAACGACGAATGTCTTTGATATAGCTCACAAGTGATTCTGGGACCTCAATCTCGCCATAACCAGCTACTTCGCCATCCAGTGAGTCTCTCATCAACAAATCCAGCAATTTCATTGGCGGACACTTCATAAGGAACTCCTGCCAGTCTTTTGGCACGACGGCCTGGTAAAGACCAGGGTCAGTGGTAAAAAAGTCCAATACATGGACGCCTCCGCAAAGAAGTTGGAAAAGAGAATTGGTAGAAACAAACTTGAGGAGACCCTCCATGTACTGGTCGGGAGTTTCAAACTCCTCGGATATGGGTAGAGGACGTTTGGGAATCATTTTGTGTGTGTCGGTCAGTATGATATAATCACAAAAGTGATACAATCTCGTCCAGTGAAATTTCCGATGGTCGTTCCTCCAGTGCAATGCTGTGTAACGTTTGACTCAATTGTATGAAGCCGATTATCCCTGTCAGCCATGCAAGAGTTGACCCCTGCAACGATATCGAGTTTATCATTTATCGATAAGGAGTTTTTACCAGGGTTGAACAAACTGCTGGAAAATTATTGAATTGCGCTTGCTGTAGTACGATCTATAGTACCACATAGTTCGCAACGTCGTCAATAATACAAACCCGTTCTCGAGGGCCCCCTTTTTTTTTCCTTAGTACCTACCTAAATCCAAAGTAATACCACTACAGCAGCAATGGGTCGGACTACTACTATCAAGAACAAGGGTGCCATTAACAAGGCCAACCAAGCCAAGGAAAAGAGAGATCGCGGCAGACCGCCGACCGGTGTCGTGAAGCAGAAGAAGTCAAAGGGAACGCCTCCAAGTACCACTCCTAAGAACTCGAGTAGCTTGGTTGACCTTCTGCGCAAGCGCAACAAGAAGAAGACTTACTCGGAGAAGGAGCTGGATCTTCCGGAGCTGAACAAGATTACACCTATCGGTGTGGTCAAGCCCAAGGGCAAGAAGAAGGGCAAGGTTTTCTGCGACGATAATGTAAGTTTCCAATCTATTTCCCATATGTTTATTACATTTCTAACTCTTAATTCCCTCGCGATAGGAATCCATGAACACGATTCTCGCCCTTGTTCAGGCCGAAAAGGAAGGCCAAATCGAATCCAAGATCATGAAGGCGCGCCAACTGGAGGAAGTCCGTGAAGCTCGCAGACTTGAGGCAGAGGCTAAGGAGGCAGAGCGCAAGGAGACTTTGGAAAACGCAAAGGATGCGCTGCGCAAGAAGCGCAAGCGGAAGGGCAAGGGTAATGCGGATGATGATGGCGAGACGGTGCACCAGTTGTCTGTCGCGGGATCTAAAGCGACCAAGGGCAAGAAGAAGGTTGCCTTTGCGTAAAGTGGTAGGACAGGATTTAGTATGGTTACTTGCATATGGGCATTGGCGTTCCGGGTGTGGAAAAGCGATATCCTTGATTGTCGTTGGCTTCATGTATTCAATATTATGGCATAGAAATTTTATGCAACCTGATTTTTAAACGTCTATCTACGCTGAATTGGCGGGCTTGTTTGCCCACTTGCGGTTGCAAGGGTCATATTTGTATTCCCGTTTTGTGGGCTCCAACACACCCCTAGTTGAAAGCTTCTCCAGGTCAACATCAAAAGCCATAGAGGTGAAGAAGTTGACAACAGGCTTAGTGAACCAGCGGCTTCCGCCAGTCTCGAACCAACCCAAATGACCACCGAGAGTGGTAGCCACCATGACGGTGTAGGGGTTCGCAGCGATCTCGGGGTAGGGCATGGCCTCATCGGCAGCAATTGGGTCGTCCTTGGCGTGAATGGCAATAGTAGGGATACGGATAGCAGAGACTGAGTCACTGGAAGAGGCATCACGGTAGTAAGCCGAAGAAGTAGGATAGCCCCAGGCCTTGGGTCTAAAGAATTGGTTAACAATGGGGCTCTGGAAGGACCACAAAGCGGATTACTTACTGGACCTCACTGTCAAACTCGCCCAAGTAGTTGATCTTCATAAGCTTTTCGTAGTCCCAGTCCGTCATAGTCTGGATAGCCTCTCTATGACGGTAGGCCAGCTTCTTCATGCTCGCTAAATATAACGTTAGCACAGAGATTACCCATTGAGTGATTTAGAAAGTTATGCTTACTGCCCATGGTCTTCATGTATACCTCGCGACCAATCCAAGTACGGTTGATGGCCGCGTTTGACATCTCCAGGTTGAAAGGGTTAGAGCAAAGAACAGCACCCTTAAAGCGGCAGTCCTCGCCCTCTTCACCCAGGTAGTTGGTCAAGATATTAGCACCCAGCGAGAAACCAATACCGAACAATGGGCGGCTGGGGTACCGCTCGACATACCAGTTGACGAACTGACGCAAATCCCAAGTAGCGCGGGCGTTATAGAAAATACCAGTGGTGATCTTGCTCCAGGCGCAACCACGTGAGTTGATGACGATGACCTCCCACTTACCACTTTCTACCAAGGGTCCAATAGCATGACGGAGATAGGCTTCGTGTGAGCCACCTGACAAGCCATGCATGACAATCAACGTAGGCTTTTCATCACTAGCACCCATACCTTCGACCTCGTCGCCAGCCCAGTAAGTAGTACGGGGTGGCAGAGAAGCATCCTTAGGCTCAGTGTTGGCTTCCACGGCCCAGTCCACAGCAAAGCTACCGGGGATGTTGGGAGTGCTAGACTCAAAAACGTGACGCTTGTACCAAATACGCGGGGCATCCCGAGAAGTGCCGGCAATAGCAGTCTGCACATGGCCATTGAAGTAAAGGGGGTTAAGAGAACATGGTGGGGTAGAAGCCTCAGCCAACTTGAGCAAATCAGTTGTTGAGCCGTCCTTCAAAGTAAGCTGAAGCGGTTGCGCGTTGTGAGTATAAGAGATGGGAGATCTTCCAAACCACTCCATTATTGACTTTGATGTGGGAATGAGTGACAGAATAAGAGACGGAATCGTGGGAGTCGGAATTCCGATGTACTGTGGTGGCAAAGGACAAGGGTCGTTTTCACGCTTAAGAAGATGAGATATACGACTTGAATTCAAAAATATAAGAAGATTGTGCGACTTGAAGAAATCTAGGAGAAGCCGACCAGATAAGAAACGGACCACAGAGGCGGGGGATCTAAACATTTATAGTTGTTGAGGATCGGGAACTCAAGACTTGTTGGTGCTTCAGGTCAGTAAGTGGGTACGAACGGCCGCAACCCTGGTCTCTTAAACACTGCGCAACCTCTGTAGAAAAGTTTAGTGCCCTTGTCAGTACTACCAAGTGATAAGCCGCAGCAAGTATTTGTGCCAAAATCAATGTCACAACGCTCCCACAAGAGCCCCTTCAAAGTCTTCAAAAACTTTGGCTGCTTAGTGTGAGACGGATGTAAAGCCTGATTAGGAAATGTTGCGCAATAGAGAGCCGAGGCTCAACTAATTCCAATTAATTGGACAACTATTTGTCAACTAACCCTTGATATGTCAGTAACCCTACCGAGGAACATTATTCAGAGTGTGGTTTACTACTGGAACCAGGCGATAGAACCTGATGGATCACGAAGCTGACAACCCACATTAGTTGCATCCACTTCCTTTGTGATACCAAATTAAATTCAAACGACTCAACAATCACTACATAGGCATATCCAACATATTTAGACATATACGTATGTGAATGCCTCTATTGCCAACGTTCGGTTAATCTTCGGCTATCCATAAACAGATGTTGTTCATGACTTCCACCATCAAGCTTCTGGTCAATCAACACTCCGAGATCCATGATAATACATCAGTGAACAGTCCGCAGAGTGTGAATTTATCACTCGGGTGCGCAATCAAGCTGCGCTTATTCTTCTACCATCGTTCAACTTTTTTGTTACGTTAAGTTGGCTTACTGCTGGTCGGGACGCACAAGCTTGGACCCTGTTTGCGTCGCCAACTTGACGCCAAAAAAAAGCAAAATTAAACAAAAATCGGTAATCGATTTGAGTTGGAAGTACATCATCAGCATTGTCGACCGACAAATGTCTTTTTTGGGTTTCCAGATTTCTCTGTGATATACCTTCCCTTTTGTCATCATAATCACTCCATAATTGTTCTCAACAAATGCATCTGCTACACTAGCTTGATATCGTCGTTTTTTCCGCTTCGTCAAAACTGCTATAAACCCTGACTGCCGGCCTGTCTCGTCGCATCGTGAAAGACAAGCAGGGCCATGCAGACATGAGTCTTGAGTTGTCGGCCGCGTCCCGAGATCTAGTCATGGGCAACCTCAAAACGCTTACTCATAACAAGCCTGATTGCCTTCCGGAAGCCCCAGTTCTGAAGTCATCTTCGACGCCGACCCTGACCCTGACCCTGCCTCCACATCTCCGCCCTAACGGTCTCCCGCCAAAACCCACGCGCCCCGACCCGCCAAACCACCACCTTTCAAAATTCGTTGGTGACGATTACCAATCCCAATCTTATACTCACGGCGATAAGGCATTTCACGGAGCCTCTGCTAGAGACCGAAACCCACGGGACCACCGCCACCACGAACAAGCTTCTGACGACTATCGAATCGACGACCATATAAATCCTGGGAATCGCCCATCAGCCTCGTCCCGCCCCCCTCGTTCAACCATCGATAGCCCATTGGCCCAAGCCACAGAAAATCTCTCTCTAGAGCGAATACAAGTCAATCTGCCTCGACAGCCATCGCCGAATCTACGGAACCAGTGTGAGCATCACGACTCGTCAAGGGGACGCACAATGGAGGATCTTCGCTCCAATGGTTCGGCCCGCCGCCTGACCTCTGAGCGACGCCACCGCTCCCGCGATATACACCCTGATGACAGAGAGCCCCCATCGCCTGGGGTAAAACGCCGACGCTCGCGAAGTGCTTCGTCAGACGGAAATAGAAAACGGTCCCGACGACACAGGAAAGACGATCGCGATCGTTCAAGGTCTCGTGAACACAGGCAAGACCGCGACCGCGATAGAGACCGAGAGAAAGATAGGGAAAGAGATAGACCCAAGGATAGGGATCGTGGCGACCGAGAACGAGACCGAGAACGAGATCGTGATCGGGAGAGAGACCGTGACAAGGAGAGAGATCGTGATAGAGAACGGGACCGTGATCGTGACCGCCACCGAGACCGCGATAGAGACCGTGACAGAAATCAAGATAGGGATCGTGACCGGGATAGACATCGCGACCGTGATAGAGATCGTGAGCGCGACCGCGATAGAGACCGGGAACGAGACCGAGATCGGGATAGGGATAGTCACAGAGATCGTGATCGTGACCGTGACCGCGACCGTGATCGCCACCGCGACAAGGAACGAGAGCGCGATCGAGAAAGAGACCGAGATAGAGCCCGTGACCGGGATTGGGATAGGGACCGTGATGATGTCAAAAGTGTCCGTTCCTCACGCCGTCATCGGCACGGATCAGTTGACTCACGACGCAGATCTCGGTCTCGTTCCACCGTTAGTATGAGATCCCGCCAACACATAACATCAAGGTCATCAGTCAATCATCACGACTCTGCCCGGAGACCCCGAAGCCGAACAAGAAGTCCTACTAGACGTAGCAGCGGTCGCCATAGGTCACATAGTGGTAGCCGTAGCGGCCGGACACGCGATTCAGACAGACGTCATGGACGGGAACATCGGGATCGTGACCGTTATGATAGTCGTCGGCGAGACGACTCAGGTGACGAATCAGACGATCGCCGCCATAGACGCCGGACTCACGATAAACGGGATGACGACTCGCGGCGTTCCCAGGAGAAAAGCGATTCTACATCTAAAACGACGCATTCAAAACCACGGTCACCTCTCCGTGGGTTTAGCAACACTGTTAAGAAGATCTCAGGTTCATCCGATCCTCTGTAAGTTTACCATATTGTGTCATAAAATGATCCCATGGTTGTACTAACTTGTTTTAGACCTGACAGCTCCACGCTCGTACCAGACTCTTCTATAATCACCAAGTCTTCACCTGCAACAACTTCATCCAATATCGGTGCTCAAGACAATCCCGCACAGTCGAAAATCAACTCCACGATAGATTCCAACAACGAAACCAATGGATCTTCCAATAAAAAATTACTTGCATCTGAACTGCAACCTGATATCCAGCAACAGGAATCCATGGACGCATCCGTCATTTCACAACCAGTTTCTGGCGACCAACGTCCAACCTCCGCAACCGATAAAACTGGTAACGGAGATTCTTCACAACACTCAGCAGGTAACAAGTTCAGCTTTTCATTTAAGGCGCCAAAAACTGCTGCTGCGCCTGTCACGCCAAACACCGATATTGTTCAAAAATTCATTGCTCCCGCTGCTAAACCAACACAACCCCCGACGGGCCCCTCACGCACCACGGACCCGCGCGATCGGTATGCGCCACCAGAAAATGCGCCTACTGGGCCAGCCTCAGCCAGAGGACCTCGTGGCGGACCCCTTGGACCAGCAGTACCCCCACCACGGCCAAGGACTCGCATCGTCAAGAGGAGAGTGCGCACTTTACTTCCGAAACCTCTGCTTCCTGAACACCTGGCTACCTCCCAGTCTGTGTATTATCGAAAGCCCGGTAATGAGTCGGTTATCGGTTCAGGCACATACGGAAAGGTGTTTAAGGGTATCAATGTTTACACCAGCGATATGGTGGCGTTGAAAAAGATTCGAATGGAAGGCGAACGAGACGGGTTTCCAGTAACGGCCATGCGTGAAATCAAGTTACTACAATACTTGAGACACCGCAACGTTGTTAGCCTGTTGGAGGTCATGGTTGAGAAGAACGAATGCTTCATGGTTTTTGAATACTTGTCGCATGATCTGACGGGCATTTTGAACCATCCGAGTTTCCGACTTAGTCCAGCGCAAATGAAGGACATGTCCAAACAAATGTTCGAAGGTCTCGAGTACTTGCATTCTCGTGGGGTGTTACATCGTGATATTAAAGCAGCCAATATTCTCGTCAGCAAGGATGGTGTATTGAAGCTTGCCGATTTCGGTCTTGCACGTTTCTACGTGAAGAGACATTCACGAGACTATACGAACCGTGTCATCACCATTTGGTACCGTCCGCCGGAATTGCTTTTGGGTGAAACCAAGTATACGGCGGCAGTAGATGTGTGGAGTGCGGCTTGTGTCATGGTGGAAATTTTCACGCAACACGCCATCTTCCCCGGTGACGGAACAGAGGCCAACCAGCTCGACAAGATCTTTAGCGTCATGGGCACGCCAACTAGGAAAGCATGGCCGCATGTGACAAATCTCCCATGGTTTCAGTTATTACGACCCACACACAAACGAGAATCAAAATTTACAGAGACTTACCAGAACTTGGTCTCGCCAAAAGCTTTAGAGCTGTTGGCTACCATGTTTGAGTACAATCCAGAAACACGACCAACAGCGGCTGAGGTGCTTGAGCATGAATACTTCACCCTAGAGGAGCCCACAGCTGCGCAATGCATAGAGTAAGTTTTGATCCGTTGGTATGATTTTATGGGCAATGACTAACACAGACTTGTAGACTTGCGAACTTAGACGGAGACTGGCACGAATTTGAGTCCAAAGCAATTCGACGGGAAGCACGAAAAGCTCGCGAGAACAACACTTCTAAGAACCAAACAGTTGCTGCACTAGTGACTACCGCTAGCGACGGAGGTCCAGTGGCATCGATCTCACCATCAATACCCATGGATGCCACAGGTGGTGCGGCTCTTGCAAATCATACCGGTGTCGACACTAATCCCGGAAGTACAAGCACGGGCGAGGCTATGCAACTCGACTCGACAGATAGCAGCGTTAACGGAAGAAGTGAAGGTGGGTTAGCGAAGAGAGAGTTCCCCGAGACAGCTGGTGCTGAACAAGCTGTGGCATACAGGCCAGTAGGCAGCCCGACGGGGCAGGCATCTTGAGACCTGCACAATCGTGGCTCCATTTGTACTACCATAGTTTGAGTGAGGATCAATTCCTTAAGTTTAGAGCGGTGTTTGGCATTTTTTTGTTTGCACGTTTGCATTATACATAGAGAAGATTTCATCGATATATCCTGCATGGTTGGTTTTGTTCTTGCATCTAGAATTACGGATTCCCTTACAACATTTTGTTTGACTATGTATGTGTGTGCATACGTGATGCCACAGACGCAAAACCCCTTTTCCATGCTTCCTGAAGAACAAACCAAGCTCTCGGGAGTCAGGCAGGAAGCAAGCAACGGGAGCTTGGACCTTGGCTTGTGGATATTTTGTCAGTCGTGTTCGGTATTTCCATGCGGCCATACGTATATGTATATGTAGGTACATTGACAATCCCCTCCTGAATCGGGTCTCGGCAACTCATCCATACCGGCCGGGCCGTCTTCATTGTAACGTTGTCTTATAGGCCAATAGAGTCTCCGGAACGTATGTACTTGTCAGACTACAGCAAATACGCTGGTTTGTAACTGATGCGCTATGCAGGGCTTTGCTTGTAGCCAACGAGACATCGTTTACTTACATACAGACTTGTGCACATACCCACAAACCCTAACTAGCTAACTCCACTATCAATCCTAAAGTTGTCAGGCTACAGGGACGCCACTAACGGACGAGTTTTCCCCTTGAAATCGTGACCACCAACCACTAGTACAATTGGCTTTTCGACAGCGTTTTTTACCCGCTTTTCACGACAAATCATCACGTCGTCTGTCTACGTACGAGCGAACTTCATCCTCCTGCATCACAGTGTCTTGTTTCATTGGGGGCCACTCTTTCTCTCTTGTTGTGGTAGCCTGTTGTATCATCGTTTAGCATTCTTTTCTTCTTGTTTCTGGTGTTTCTTACTATTTTTTAGCCTACTGGTTCAGTTGTTCCTTGAACCCTTCCTAGCTTCACTTGTCTATTTTCTCGTGCTTCTTTTTTTTTCCGCTTCTTCCCTTTTTTATATCTCTCCATATTTCCCGCCGCCACATCAAAATCAAATTATCAGGTAGCCTTTGCTGTCCTGTCGGTTGTTCGGGCCAATCACCATCGATCATTTCGTTCTGTTGCTGTCCTCTTCTCGGGCCGTCCGAATCTCCCGTCTACCGAGTCCGCTTTTGTCACCTGTCATCGCTCGGCCTAGCAAAAGTCTCACCCAGCCAATTCATCCAGGAAATCCGACAGCGTCGAAACGCCTCGCCTCGCCTCGTTTCGTTTCGCTCGCCTTGTCTGGTCTTGTCTGCCGTGTCGCTTCGAGATTCTTGCCACACCGACGACTCGACTTGCCTCGCTTGACTCGACTTTGCCTCGACCCGACAATTGTACACAGCCACGTTGTGGACATCATTAACTGTCGCCATCGTTGTAATTGCTTGAGACCTGTCCATCTTGTTCTTTACTTTATAAAACACACATCACCACAATGGCTTCCCCGCAGTCTGGCCCCAAGGTCGACCGGTATGTGGTAATGCACGTTGCCACGACGTGCGATGAGCATGGAGTTTACGTCACCAAGGACTCTGCTGAGGTTATTGAGCTCGGTTGGATCATTCTTGACGCCAAGTCCACTGATGAGGTATGTGATGGTTGGGAGTCTTCGTCTCTTCCGCATTCTCAAGCTAACCATGGGTTTCTCTCTCCCTCTAGGTCATTCGCGATAGTGTTCTAGTTAAGCCTATTAACACTCCTATCACTCCACTATGCAGTAAGTGTCGTCATTTTCTGTCATACCATACGAATTCCAACTAACATAGTACTTTTTCCTTGTCCATAGCTAGCCTTACTACCCTCACTTGGGAGCATGTCCGCGGTGCTGGTACTTTCCGTGATGCCATTACACGCCTCGACACTTTTATCAACGAGAACCTCATCGCCAAGAACCTCGAATTTGTCTTTGTTACCCTCAATGCCTGGGACTTGAGAGTTCAGCTGCCCCGCGAGGCCCGCGACAAGGCCGTTGTTCTGCCGCCCTACCTCCAGCACTCGCGCACCTTTGATCTGCGCACCGAGTACCAGCGCTGGCAACAACACCACCCCGAGTCGCTCCCCTTTGGCCCTTCTATGCTGTCCAACATTTGCGCTGCTCTTGAGGTTGAGCCTGTCCAGTCAAGCGCTCCGATCAAGCACAACCTCCCTTTCCACCTCCAAGCATTGGCTCCTGCCAGCCCCCGTCGGGCAATGGAAGAAGCTATCACCCTGGCGCGTGTGCTCCGTGGCTTGATCCGCAAGTCGCAACCTACTCACGAACACCCTGATGTGCTTACCCGCCCCATGGATGCTAGAGCTGATGTACGGGCTTTCCTTGCCGAGAGAAGTAAGGTTCTTCACATGTCTGGTCTTCCTCATGACACTACGCAGTCGGAGTTGGAAAGTTGGTTCACTCAGTATGGTGGACGCCCAATTGCCTTTTGGACTCTGCGCACACCTGAACAGCACAAGCCTACCGGCTCTGGATTTGCTATTTTCTCGTCACACGAAGAGGCTGCCGAGAGCTTATGCATGAATGGTCGCGCCTTGAACGAGAAGGCTATTGAGGTTTCGCCTTCAAGCAGCCGTGTGATTGATCGTGGAAACGACATTCTCACTCCCTTCCCACCCAGCAAGAACCGTCCTCGTCCCGGTGATTGGACTTGCCCTAGCTGTGGTTTCAGCAACTTCCAGCGCCGTACGGCCTGCTTCCGTTGCTCGTTCCCTGCTGGCGGCGGTGGTCACATGGGTGAGATGGGCTTCAACAGCTATGCCGGTTTCGGTGGTCCTGGTAACATGATGCACGGTGGCCACGGACACATGGGCGGTCATCACGGCCATGGCCACATGGGTGGTCACCACGGCGGTGGTGGTCGTATGGGTGGTTCAGGCGTTGTTCCATTCCGTGCCGGTGATTGGAAGTGTGGTAATGAGATTTGTGGTTATCACAACTTTGCCAAGAACGTGTGCTGTCTTCGCTGCGGTGCTAGCCGTGCGAATGCGGCTATTGTTGCTGACTCTGGTTACTCCAACAACAACAACCACAACAGCAACAACAACATGGACGGCGGTAGCTACAATATGCACCACGCGGCCGGTATGAACGGTGCCAATGCCGGTCCTCCCGGCGGCTTCAACCACAACGGTAACGGTTTCCCGCCCAATGGCGCTGGTGGCAACTATGGCGGTCCTCACTTTGGCGGTCCTCCTTCGACTTACTCTCTGCCCTCTGGTCTGCCCTCTGGCCCTCCCCCCTCGAATGGCTACAGCGGCGGTGGCATGAACGGTCACTTTGGTGCTGCTCCTGGTAGCCACCCTGCTGGTTTCGACAGCCGTGCTGCTGAGGCGGCATTCCAGAGCGCTGGTTCCGGTCCCACCACTGGCGCTGGTTCCAACAGCTTCTATGCTACTAACAACGAGAATGATCCGTTCCCGTTCTTGGCTTCGGGCATGAGCAACCTCTCGGTCGGTGGCGGTAACTCTGACTCCCGTGCCAACAATGGCTCTTCTTCAGCTAAGACCAAGACTTCAGCTTAGCGTATACTCGAGTCTCGAAACTTGGGAAGAGGTTTCCGGCGAAACTCGAGTGAGATGTAACTGGCTGGTTTCTTTTCTTTTTTTATCCTTTCTTTTTGCACATTGTTTCTTTTTGGTCTGGTGTTTTCTGTTGGTCTAGTACGTGGCAAAGATGGTCACGAGTAGAATATGAAAAAGGATACAGGTAGCGACGGACGGAGTTGGATTGGACTGGATTGGAACGGACTGGGCGGAGTTGGACTGTGTTTTCTTGGGCTGTTTTGCTTTGTTGCTTTTTTGCGTCAGGACTGGATAGTCTATTTGGAAAGCAGGTTGGTTGGTTTGTTGGTTGTATGTATGAACGGTCGGCTCTACATTTGGGAAATTTGGAACTCTATTTTGGGATGGCTGGCTGGCTCGGTTAGGTTGGTGTTCGTGTGGGTTAGTTTCTCTCTGTATTTTGGAATGGTTTTGGATTGGATTCGGTTGGATGGCTGGACGGCTGGCTGGTTGGTTGGGGCTCGATTGATTTGATTACTTTGTGCATTTGTCAAGGAATTGGTGGGTTTAGACGTCGTTTATCTTGTTTTACTACATGGTTTTGAATTCAACAATTGTTTGTCTAGGGCTCAGTTTATGTTGATATACGTATATATATGTGTCTATCTATCCAAAGAAGATATTCAACATTTCCAAGTCGTCTAATGCTCCTACCTCAATCTCATCATTATGTTCCCAAACAAGATGTTCTTCTACACCTCCTTCAGCTTCTCAAATATTCGGAATCATGAAACCGGCGTTGATATTGGAATTAACTGCACTTGCGGCCGCCATTTCCTCTTCTGCAATTCTCCATTCTGTCATATCGACCTCGAGATCACGGATGTCAATTCCATCCATAACATTCTCCGCTAAATGTCCCGCATCAGCAACTTCCGTAGCTGCTCTATCCATAGAGACAACCTCGGCTTCTTTCTGTAAATCATCGAGTTCTCGGGGAGTTGGCTGTGATTCATATTGAGGTAGAAGTGCAGCTGATAAAGTGAGAGCTTCACGAGATAGAGGGGGGACTGTCCAGCCTCGATGCATTTCCCATTCAATAGTGTAGCTTTCTAGGTTCGTGTAATGGAGTGTGGGAAAATTCTCGGTGGGATCATCTGTTAGAAGGTTTGCTAGACGTTGCCAGTGGAGGGCTGTTGCTTCCTCACCGCGTTCTTCAAGACGGATGGCTTCTTGGATGGGGTATCGAAGGGCACGCCATTGTTGCTTTGCGAGGTGACGCGGTCGGATGTGAGTTCGGAGATCAGCTGAGAGTGGAGAGAGAAGTTCTCGTTCTTCGGTCTCGGAACATGCCATTGTTATTTCAGACGGTGTAGGTAAGAGGTTCCGTCCGGTACGCCAGGAGAATGTCCCATATAGAATCATGGAAACTAGGTGATCTGAAAAGTCTAATCCACGACGAAGTGCCTCCTAAGGTAGTGTTGTCGTGATAGGCGCAAGTTGAGTAGTCACCCCTTCCTTCTTCCCGAAGAACTCTTTCGAACGACGGCCGACGTTGGTTACATTGTGGCCCCAAATTGGGAAGCCCTGGGAAGTCAAGTTGGTGCCGGTGGAGGGAATAGTGGCGTCGTAGTGGAGACGGGCGTGCATTGTACCGTATACTGTTGTATACTTCTTGCGGAATAGAAAGTCGTGAACGCCTTGGAGACCTGGGAGTTTCATTAGATGATTGATTGAGGCGGTTGTGAACGGGCCGTATATAGGATCTGAAACCATAAGTGGGAACTTGGCTAGGAACATTTGTACAAAGTACAAATCAGTGTTGGCCATGTAGTTCCTGTTACTTATATGTGCCCGGCGAAGCGCATTAGTTTGTAAGATATTATGGTGCCAAAGCTTCAGTAACGCTGACTTCATTGGTTTCCCTAGACGGTGTCCCTTCCGAGCGAACAAAGCAATGATTTGTTGGACTTTAGTTGCACGGTAAGTCACCACAAGAAAGTATCTCAATGATGGAACCCGTCGAATCTGTTCTGTAGGAGTAACAGGCACATCGCCAGACGAGACAGTCCGCTGTGAGAACTGATACGGCCGTCCCGCCGGATCACGTACAATCAATGACCCATAAAGAGAACATGGGAATGCCGCTGTTGCTTCGGGGGCCATACGGGTAAGCCAAAATGATATAAAAGACGTCAAATGGTCATCCACAAGTCTCTTCACTGGCCGACTAATAGCATAAATATTAAGGATGTCCGAGGGAAACAAGTTACTGAATATCTCGGCTAATATCCCCGGGTAAGGACAAAGGGCTTCGAACAAGTCTAACCCATTGCTTAATCTTCTAACCCCGGTGGGTCTCAGCGTGGAAGGTCTGTCGGGATACGTAAAGTTGGGATATCGAGGTATTCGGCGATTAACAACTGTTCTTGCATGATGGCAATATCGGAACGAAGGTCAGATGGGAGTTCGTCGAATGACGGCGGTAAACCAGTCGGCGGGTCAACGTAAAGTCTTGAAGGCGGCCTGATTCGATGGATAAGATCCTGCATGGCCGGAGAAGGCCAATGGAAGGCCATCGAGTTTGATGACGCCATGGTTTGATGGTTTCTGATTATGTTTGTGTGTACTGTGTTGTTAACAAAAACAAAAGGATTTCACAAAGTCAATACAACCCACTGTCTCAAAAAAAATGGTAATGTTCAAAAAGCTCTAATATCAGACGAAACGCCTCTTCCCAACCCTAATCTGAGTATCTCTCCTTGTGCAAGACTCGCTTCCATTCAGGCGCCCCGGTGGCTTTAATACCCCAATCCAGCGGAATTGAGTTCCAAAGCCATTTGGACGCGGAAACGGTATTCTTTCTCCCCTTCCTTGGGTTCTACTCGAGGTCGTCCACGGGGAAATCCGACTCGTCACGTATCACTAGTTGCTCGGCCACCTTCCATACCTGAAGGAGGTTATCTTCGGCCGCCGAGGCAACCAGCCAGGGCTCGTTGCGGTTCCAGGAAAAGTCGGCAAGGTGGTTTGTGTGGCCACCGTGCATGAAGAGACTAGATATATCATGTTAGTACTCGTGATATTTGCAATAGGTTTGATGGAGTTAACTTACAGTTCAGGAACACCATCCTCAGCATCTTCAACAGACTGCTCCTCGCCTAACCGGGAAAGATCCCAGAAGAGCACACGACGATCATAACTGCCAGATCCCAGAATACCTGGCTCGGTAGGATGCCATTGCAACGAGGTCACGGCATCCTCATGGCCATTGAAAGTATGCACCTTGTTCTTGACGTTACGGATATCCCACAGACCGATAGTCTTGTCACCCGATCCAGTAGCCACGAGAACCTCTTGATGCGGGTTCCATGCCAGCGCATTGATCGCATCCTCGTGACCACCAGACGCCGTGAGGGCTGACTTGGCTGTGTTGGCTTCGCGCAGATCCACAATTTGAAGTGTCAAGTCGTCAGACACAGTACCGATAAAGTGCGGTACGGTGGGGTGGAACTGCACATCGTTGACAATGTTGTTGTGATGCGTGTAACGTGCCTTGGGCTTGATAATACGGCTAGCGGCCGAGTATGTGTTGAGGTCCCAAAGGCACATTGTGTGGTCCTCGCTACCTGAGGCTAACAGACCATTCTGATGCGCACTCCACGCCAAGCCAAAACCCTCACCGTCGTGTCCATGTAGCTCCATATGCGCCTCAACGTTGGCGCCAGGCGACACACTCAACTTGCTGCGGTCAAAAATGAGTACGCGTCCATCCACCGTCATCGTAGCAATCTGATCAACATTGAGAGGGTTCACTCTCGCCTTGTTGACCTCACCAGGGTGGTTAATCCGATGCACTATGGTGAACTTGATACCAGGGCCACCTGAGCGCTTTCCGTATCCACCAACTTCGCCGCGCTCGTCGTCGTAACCATCAGGAGAAGGCTTGGTTGCTTTCGGGATCTGAACCTCGGCGATTTGAACTTGGTTTGGCAGGTCGTTGGCTGTGTGCGTGCCGATGAGAAGACGGTGAGTGTTGTATGGCTGGTCCTTTTCTTCCTTGACGTCGGGAAACCACTCTACTGTCAGAGTTGGCCACTCGAGGGCCGTACTCAGCACCATATCATACAGAAAGGGGCTGTTCTTCTTCCATGTTTTGTACTCTGTTGATGAGTTAATGAGAGTTCAATCCTTGTCTCACTTCATCCATTTCTTTTGATACACTAGACACTCTGTATCTCACGCCCTCGTCTCCAAAACTTACCCTCATTGATTGTCTTTTGCAACTCGTGGTCCTGCTCTTCCATCGAGAGCGATGCAGCTGTTCACGGGTTAGCAACCGCCATCTTATACCCTAACTCTTATTCACAAACTCACTTGGCTGCTCCAGATCTTCAACGCCGTTTTGTCCCGACATTTTAATGGCCAGTATGTTTTAAATCGATATTAAATACTTTCGTTGATGAAAAACAAATCCAATGACCAAAGACGTTTTAAGCTTTTGAGAAATTGTTGTTCAGTAGAAGTACATTTCATTAAAAGCTTACGCTTTAGAGCTTCCCGTGCTCTTGGCCTAATCCGGAAACTGCGCGCCCCTGGTCGCGTAAAGTGTCGGCGCCAGCTGGTGGACAACTGTCAGCTTAGCTGGTGGCAGTTTGACTACAGTTCCACCAAGATCACTAATAACTTTTTATGTATAACACGGGTTTTTGACTCAAATAAGACATAGTTTGCACGAGAGACTGACCAATTAACAGTCAAACTTCACATATATACTTGATCAGAACTATAAAACCACAGTCTACTCAAATCTCGTGTCAAAGTCCGTACATATTTGACTCTCATTCACAAAATATCCCTTCAACAGTTGACCCAGCCTTGTATTCTGCCAGTGTTTACCGCCTTCCGCCCCGCCAACATCCCAGCAAAGTGGTTGCACCAGAGCCCGTCTTTTGCCTAACCCTTCAATTAGCTGGTTCACTACTGCTCTCTGTCACCAATTTCAGCTTAATATTGTGTGTTCGTTCAATTCTCATCTTAGGTCCATCCGGAACCTCTTTTACAATTAGTCACGGCTTTTCTTTTCTTCTTCACTTCGTTTAGAATTGGGCGTTTTGCCATTTGCCATTTATTCCCCGTCATTCTGTCATTTCTGCCAGTCGTTCTTTTAAATAAGCTGCTTGGCCTTGTACAGTATAGCTTGTACCATCATTTGTCTTTTCTGGTTTGGTTGACAACCTGAGTCTTTCTTCACTATGGGGTATGCTGTGTTGACAAACTTCATCAAAACTACACACAAACCTAACAATTGTTCATAGTATTCCCAAGTTCTTCCGATGGATTTCCGAACGGTATCCTGCCATCTCGCAGGTCATTGCCGATAATCGAATCCCAGAATTCGACTGTCTCTACGTATGATTACCCCACCCCCGCATCAAGCAAGCCACCAGCTAACATGATTTTGTCTTTGTCTCAAAGCTCGACATGAATGGTATTATTCACAATTGCACCCACAAAGATGCCGGCGAGGATGCGACGTATCGTTTATCCGAGCAAGAAATGTTTGCTCGAATCTTTAATTACATCGAACATTTATTCGGTAAAATCAAGCCGAAAAAGCTCTTTTACATGGCCATCGATGGTGTGGCTCCCCGCGCCAAGATGAACCAACAGAGAGCACGTCGTTTCCGTACAGCGCTGGACGCTGAAAGGGCCCGTGAAAAGGCCATTGCAGAGGGTCTCGAAATGCCAAAAGAGGCTCCCTTCGACAGCAACTGCATCACTCCCGGAACCGAGTTTATGCAGAAGCTCTCTGAACGGCTCAAATACTTTATCAACAAAAAGGTCACCGAGGACTCAGACTGGCAGGGCTGTGAGATTGTCCTTTCCGGTCACGAAGTCCCTGGTGAGGGTGAACACAAGATTATGGAGTATATCCGGGACGCGAAAGCGCAGCCTGGTTATGATGACAACATCCGTCACTGCCTTTATGGTCTTGACGCCGATCTTATCATGTTGGGTCTTCTCAGCCACGACCCCCACTTTTGCTTGCTCAGAGAAGAGGTCACCTTTGGCCGGTCTTCAAAGAACAAGTCAGAGGAGCTTGAACACCAAAAGTTTTTCCTTTTGCATCTTTGCATTGTAAGAGAATACCTCGAGCTTGAGTTTTCTGAACTTACCGAGCCCGGGGTTCTTGAATTCGGCTTTGACTTGGAACGTGTCATCGACGATTTCATTCTTATGGCCTTCTTTGTGGGTAACGATTTCTTGCCAAATCTCCCACGTCTTCACATCAATGAAGGTGCCCTCGCTACTATGTTCAGACTTTACAAGAAGGTCTTGCCAACATGCGATGGCTACATTAACGAAAATGGTGTCATTAACCTGCCGCGTTTGATGAAGCTTGTGGCGGAGCTGGCCAAGGACGAGAAGGGCCATTTTGAGTCTGATGTTCAGGACGAGGCCTGGTTCCGTGCCCACGAAGTCCAGCAACAGCTTGACGCCCTGCCAGAAAGTGCTCGCACCGGTGGCAAGCAAAACGGAGGCAAGGGTAATAAGGGAGCGAAGGGTGGTAAAGGCGGTAAGCAGCCTAAGCCAAAGACTGTGATATCTCCTGCTCAGCAAAAGCTTTGGCAAGAGAAGATCAGACCTTACATCAAAACACGTACCGACAAGCCGCTCAATCTTGGAGATGCCCTGTCGTCTGACGACCGCAAGTTTGTACAGGATATTGCCGATAAGCTCAACATGCCATGGGCTACAAAGGAGAACGACAACTCTGGGCGCGATTTGGTTGTCGAATTCCCCCCGAAATCCACTGCCGAGGGCGAGTCAGATGACGATGAGGAAGAGGGTAGTTTCGCGCTATTCCGCGTGGTTAAAGAGTACGATAACGCTGAAGTTGTCGAGGCTTCTACCAAGGTACCTGTGCCATACGAGGAGCTCTACGATCTCAAGTTCGAGGCGTGGAAGCGCCAGTACTATGTTGAGAAGTTTGAGGGCGAGTGGAAGCCCGAGAACTGGGATTCTGAGCTGACCAAGTTATGCGAGAACTACGTCCAAGGTCTTCAGTGGGTTCTCTACTACTACTACAAGGGTATTGCGTCGTGGCCTTGGTTCTATCAGTACCACTACTCTCCTCTTACTTCTGACGTTGTTAGAGGTATCAACGCTAATTTGAAGTTTGAAAAGGGTGCTCCCTTCAGACCGTTTGAGCAGTTGATGGGTGTCTTACCAGACCGCAGTAAGAGCATTGTGCCTGAGGTGTACTGGCCCTTGATGACGGAAGCCAAGTCTCCTATCATTGACTTCTACCCTCGCGATTTTGAGCTTGACATGAACGGCAAAAAGATGGAGTGGGAGGCGGTTGTCAAGATCCCCTTCATCGACGAAAAGAGACTACTTGATGCCATGGGGCCATACAATGAGAAGCTCCCCAAGGAGGAAGCTGACCGGAACACCTTTGGTGTTGCTCTCAAGTTCACCTACTCGGAGAAGACAAACTTTTTTTACCCTTCGCCTATGAAGGATCTCTCCTCTGAGGACAACCCGTTCGCGGATATCCCTAACTGCTCGTGCATTGAGAACATCTTTGACTTGCCCAACGTTGAGGGACTTGAATTCCGTGCCGGTCTGATGCCCGGCGCCAAGGTCAAGTCTGGTGCACTGGCTGGTTTCCCCTCGCTGTCCACAATTCCCTATACTGCCGCTCTGGTTGAAGGCTACGCCGTTAATGTTTTCCAGGCTGACAGTCGTAATCCCAGCATTGTAATCACACTCAATGACACTGAGCTGAACAGCCAGTTAGAAATGCACAAGTCTAGGCTTGGAAAGCCTTGTTTTGTTGGCTACCCTTTCTTGCAGGAGGCTAAGGTTATTGAGGTTTCTGACGGTAACTTTGCGTACGAACTTGATGCCCAAGGCGGTGTCCAGCAGCGTGAGTTAGTGGGTCGCCAGAAGTCAGAGTGGGAGCGCGAAGCGCAATACCTCGAGAGCTCCAATGCCAAGCACCTAGCCTTTGAGATTGGTAGTGTTGATACAATCATCAAAGTCGAAATGCTGAAGGGTCTGCTGAAGACTGATGATGGCGCTCGTGTCAAAGAATATGCTCCCAATCCCAACATGCGGGACACATACGCAGCACAGATGGTTGTCGATTCAGTAAAGGAAGAAGATCCACGTTTCCTGGAAAGAAAGGCGATCCCCATCGAAGAGGAATTCCCCGTGGATATGCAGGGCTTCTTCCTCGGAGGTGTTGCTTACGGACGTCGTCTCAAAGTACAGGGTCACTCCAAAGGCAAGGCCAACGTGGTGGTTATTACCCCCAAGAACAAGGAATCTGAGTTCGGTCATGCTATGGTTCGTCAGCACCTCGCGTACAACCCATACACGCCTTCATATGCGGTTGCTCGCAAACTGGCCCTTGACCCTTTGGTCTTGTCGAAGTTGACTTCGGCGTATCGTGTGGATGCTGTTGGTGGCCTCAAGGTCAACCTCGGCCTGAATCTCAAATTTGATGCCAAAAAGCAAAAGGTTCTGGGCTACTCGCAGCGTAGTGCCAATGGCTGGGAGTTTAGCAACTTGGCTTTAGATCTCATCACGAGATATATGCTGGAGTTCCCCGACTTTTTTGTTATGGTGAAACGCTATGCCACGAGCAATGACGTGACTGCTAAGCAGTTATTCCCCCAGAGCGAGGAGCATGCGTCTACGAGAGTCAAGGAGATTGTGGCGTGGCTGAAGATGCAGAAGGTCAACAACTTGTCTCGTGTACCATTGGAAGCTGAACAGCTGGATTCGCGTATCGTTATGGAGTTGGCTGCGGCTGGCGAAAAGGCATTTGAGGCGGCGACGGAGAGTGAATTTAAGGCGTTCCAAAACGTTCCGCACTCTGCCATCCTCAAGCCTAGCGACGCCGAGTACATGCTTGGTAGCCAGGAGTTTGCCTTGGGTGACCGCGTAGTATATGTGGCGCCGTCGGGCAAGGTTCCTTTGGACTACCGTGGTACTGTGGTCGGTATGAGCCGCACTAGCCAGGCTCTCTTGTTGGACATTGTGTGGGACGGCAAGTTCATGAGTGGTTCTACTCTAGGCGACCGTTGCCCTCCTTTCCGCGGCATGACTGTAGCCAGCTGGACTGTGCTTAACACTAGTAACCACCAGGCTGTTTGTGGTCCAAAGGCTCCTTCCAAGAAGGCTGCGCCTAAGACCAACCAATTTGGAGGTCCCCCTAGGCTCCGTGATGCGTCAGCTCCGGCGCCGATTCGTGGCGGCTGGAACAATGCTGCCTGGGGTCGCGGCGGCAGAGGCGGACGTGGTGGACATAACGGTGGACAGCATAGCGGTCCCCAGGGTCATATCGATGATGTCCCGAACTTGATTCCCGCCAATCTGGTGTACCGGCCGCATCCCAACGCCCAACAAGGCGGCCAGGGACAGCGGGGTGGCTTCCGCGGTGGACGTGGTGGCCCCCGTGGTGGCCATAATGGCCAGGGATCTCAGGGCCCTCCCACTGACTACTCGGCCATGCCCCCGCCAGCTTCTCTGAGCCACCGTGGTGGAAGAGGACGTGGTCGTGGCCGTGGCCGTGGTGGCCGTGGCACTTTGGCTTAGAGTTTAGGTCATGGGCATATTAGTGTTTATATTCAATAGATAATTTAAAAGGTTGAAGCAAACAAGAGAATCTATATTATAGTGTATGCATGAATGTACAGTACAAGCAAGTGAAAGTGAAATTAAGCTGTGGCCTTCTTGGTAGCCTCAGACTTCTTGGCCTTGATAGCCGGGAATTCAAAGGGATCTGAACTGGCACCGTCAATAGGGGACCATGAGGCAATGACATCATCAACGTCCCAAGACAAGAAACCAACCCACGGCTGTACGTTGTAGTGAAGCTTCAAAGTGACATTTTGAAGCTCAGCCAAAGGCACCGGCGCATGAAGCTTGTACTTGGCGCGCTGGTTCTTGACCGAGATGAGACCACTGGGGTTAGGGTTAGTATATTGCATGCGCTGTGGGATTTTTGAAATGGGGGAGAAGACTTACCGAGAGGGATCAATAGTTTTGCCCTGTGCCGATGCGCGTAACTTCCGCTTGGCAATAGGACCAAGGGTGGAGAGAAAGTCGGAGCTTGGCGCGGTGATGATGGAGTCCCAAATGACGGCGGAGACGGGGCCGGCGGGAGCGCCTTTAGCTTTGCCGAGGAGAGAGGGCTTGTGAGATGGTGAAGGGGTGGGGTGGTCCCATTCGGCGGTTACGTAGACGAAGAGGGATTTGGTGTTCCAGGTGAATAAGCTGGAGAGGTCTGCATCGAGAGAGAATCGGAGAGTGGCGATGGGTGTTGTGGACCGGGAGTGCGAGTGCGGACGGGCTTGGACACTATAGATGAATTGGTTAGCTAGAATCAAAAATACATGGTGGTGGGTGGTAAACGAACATGGTGACTTCACCGGGTATGATACTCGCCGACGGCGCGCGCGGAAGAAGAATATCGGTGAAGGCAACTAACGCTGCTGTGGTAAACAGCACGGTAGTGAAGAAGCCGAAGGCCGTCTGAAGTCGGTTTAGTGCGTTGTGCATTTTGCTGTGTGGTCGAGGCGCTGAGGATCTTTAAACTCTATTTCTCAATATCTTCAACGTTGCTGGTAATTAGGTGTAGGTGGTTTCGTGACGTTATTGATTACTAAGCGACATGGGGGGCCCCACTTGGGACGAGTATAAATTGGGAATGTTTCGGAATTGAGGACAGATTTGATTTGTCTTTAACTTCAAGCGCGCCTTCAATTAAGATGCGTCATATTGTACAGATATGTTTATAAAGTGAATTATGTACGCAATTCTCAAATTCTAATCACCCGGTTTCGGCCTTCCGATGGGTTCTTTGGACGTTCTTGCCTCGTGACACGTCTTGTGTTGTGTGGTCGGGATGGGTTGGTTCGTTGAGAAATGCGAGAATGACTTTGTCTACGGACTGGGCCATCATAGTCCATGCCGGGAATGTTTTTTTTTTAGAAAGAACTTCCTACCCCGGCGAGGCTCCAAGTGCACCAACATTCTTTGTAGTACGATTCCCTGTGTTTGTGGAGACCCTAAAGGGAACCAATCACGAGGGGTTCTTTCCCAATGTTATGTTGCTTTGATCCCTCCTTCCCTTCCTTTCTGGCTGCATAGTTTCAGCCTCGTGCGTGGGGTGATTGAATCGGTAGTTGTAAGCCGATGCGGACGAATGAACAAGTCGATAGAATATTCGTGATTTTTGCATGTACATATGTATATTGTAGAGAGATAAGCTGTTGAGCGGCTATTTTTATCATTTTGTTCGTATTACTGTCAGCTTCTGGAAGCCAGTCCTTCGTTTTCTTTTTGGTTTCTATATAAACTATTCTCAAGTCTTCTCTTACACTCGTTTATTGACGTCACTTTTTAAAACACATATACCATGGCTTCCGTCGATCCTGCTACGCGCAAAAAGGTGTTGCGCGTGATTGCCGTGTCTCTCTTGCTAGACCTCGTATGTTCTTTCCAAAGACTTGTACTACCTAGGAGGATATTAACTTTGCTAGATCTCATTCACTTTTATATTACCGCTTTTTCCTAAACTTCTCGAATATTACCGCGACAATGAAACTCCACCGACGACAGATGCCCCTCTTACCTTGCTCCAAACGATTTTCACCTACCTGAACGCCTATAAACAGTCATTCCACCGACCGATTTCTTCTCGTTATGACATTGTCCTACTCGGCGGTGCTCTCGGCTCTCTCTTTTCCCTTTTACAAGCCTTTGCATCCCCGCTAATCGGGCGTATCTCCGATCGTTATGGTCGTCGCACCGCCCTTCTTTCTTCCATGTGCGGTAACATTCTTTCTGTGCTCCTCTGGGTCGCCGCTACCGATTTCCGCACGTTCCTTGCGTCCAGAGTGGTAGGTGGACTCAGTGAGGGGAATGTGCAACTTGCTACGGCTATGGCGACGGATATCTCAGATGAGAACAGCCGTGGGGCTACAATGGCTATGATTGGTGCTTGTTTCTCGGTGGCATTTACTTTTGGGCCGGCGCTGGGTGCTTGGCTTAGTAGCATTGAGGTTGTCAAGGCTAACCCGTTTGCTACCGCCGCGGGAGTTTCTTTGGCGTTGATTGTTGTGGAGACTTTATACCTTTGGAGGTGTCTTCCGGAGACTTTACCGAGTCTGACGAAGCTTAAGACTACTGAGAAGAAGGAAGATAAGACCACGGAGGAAAAACCCGAGGTCGTTACCCGGTCAAACTCGTTCTTCGCCCTCTCAGCAACACACTTCTTTTTCTTACTTTTCTTCTCTGGCATGGAATCGTCCTTGTCATTCATGACGTATGATCTCTTCGGCTTCACATCGGCCAACAACGGTCGTCTTCTCGGCTACATCGGTCTCGTTGCGTCAATCCTCCAAGGTGGCGTTACCCGGCGTCTCCCTCCCCTCCGTGCTGTCCACATCGGTGTTGTTTCTTGCCTGGCCGCTTTCATGCTCCTTAGCCGTGTACAAACTGTCGGTGGTCTTTACCTTGCTGCTACTTTTCTTGCCATGACCTCGGCTACTGTAGTCACGGGTCTTAATGCTCTTACTAGCTTTGAAGCCCGGAGTACCGAGAGAGGTGGCAAGCTTGGTAACATGCGTAGTTGGGGACAATTGGGTAGAGGTCTTGGCCCTGTCGTGTTCACTAGTATCTATTGGTGGGCAGGAAGAGAGTTTGCCTATAGCGTTGGTAGCGCCGGCATGATTTGTGTGGTCACCGGCGTCTTCCTTGGGTTAAAGAAGCCAGCTGGTGTGGCGAAGAAGTAACGTACATTAACGTAGCTGTAGACGTAGATTTTTTTCATTTCATTCAATTCAATTCAAATACATTCCAATTACCAAAAAAACAAAGGGATGCAAAAAGATATGTTGACAAGAACGAGATTCGAACTCGCGCGGATTGCTCCACTGCGAAGCTTCTTATAGAAACCTGAACACAGCGCCTTAGACCGCTCGGCCATCTTGCCAATGGTAGTTAAGAAATGTGACTGGTCTTAGACATTATGTGGAGTCTCATTTTTTTTTTTTTAGATGTAACACAGACAAGACTAGAGTGGTACTAGCGAGTGGTTGCCTTGGCATGTGGAACAAAGAAGACGTCCGAGGGACTCCAAGATAAAGAAGAGATTTTGGGGAAGGGGGGAGATTCTTTTCTTCTTGGTTTTGTAGATATGGAGTTTGAATATGGCGGGTAAGAAGATTGTCAAGGGAGACTCCCTTGCCAAGGAGAAAGAGAATATTCGACAAGTTGGAGAGAAAGAAACGAAAACAACCACAGATTCCGAGACCATGGCGCCACCAAAGCTACTAAAACTAGACTCTTCAGAGTCTCTTGACCCTCCGGTCCCTTCAACACCAAGATCCCCAACAAAACGTCGAATGATGCCCGAAATGCAATATTCCCCTTCAAAACGCTTGAAACATACACGTCCACCACCAAACAGTGGGATCTTCAACGGACTTACATTCCATTTCATACCTAACTCACTAATTTCCCCAGCGAGAAAGGCGAGACTTGCGAGGATTAAGAAGGCTGGTGGAAGTTACGGCGCGGTTGAACAGGCGGATTATATCATTGTTGATGGGGCTATTAAGTGGGTTGAAGCTGTTAAGTGGTTGAATGGTCAGAAAGAAGATGCTGTTATCGTGAAAGAGGGGTGGGTTGGTGACTGTTTACGGTTTGGGAGGATTGTTGGGGCTGACCAGGCTAAGTATTTCGTTTCGGGGATTGAACGGGAGAAAAAGGTTGTTAAGAAGCTAGAAGAGACGATCGAGCAAGTTAAACAGGATGCGGTTGAAGGCTCAGTAACCGAGTCAGGTACAGAGACCGAATCAGAAACCGATTCAGATGCCTCATCCGGGTCTGTATCCTCTGTGTCCCGTTTCGCCTGTGCCTCATCTGCACCATTGGAAGGACCATTAAACCCCAACGCAGCTACAATCGACATACTTCAACGTATGGCTACACACTATTCCACGACATCCGACTCATGGCGTCAACATGCCTATCAAAAAGCCGCTACGTGCCTTAAACGAACAAGTCGACCAATTACTACAGCAGCTGAAGCACAAGAACTCCCGGGTATTGGAAAACGAATCGCAGAGAAGATTGAAGAGATTGTGAAGACTGGAGGATTAAAGAAGTTAGAAAGCGTGGAAGATGACGAGAAGAATAAGACTATGAGGCTGTTCATGGGGATCTATGGTGTTGGAAGTGATACGGCGAGATCATGGGTTGCCAAGGGACGAAACACGTTACAGGATCTCTTGGATGAAGAGACTTTGACGGAGAATCAACGATTGGGAATAGATCATTATGATGACTTACAAACTAGGATACCCAGGGACGAAGTCACCAAACTAGCCGCTCTTATCACCGAAGCCTCCAAGTCCATCTCCCCTAACACCGAGGTCCTACCCACAGGAAGCTACCTCCGTGGTGCCCCAACCTGCGGAGATATCGATATCCTCCTGATAACCTGGTCTTCAAGCCATCTCGCAACTCTCATTGAAAAACTCAAGGATCTTGAAATTCTCGTGGCCACTTTATCATATAACCCGCACCACGCAACAAAATGGCACGGCTGCTGCGTCCTTCCTGATTCTCCAATATGGCGTCGAGTAGATCTTCTCATCGTCCCTCCCGAGGAACGTGGTGCCGCCTTGTTATACTTCACTGGGAATGACCTGTACAATCGAAGTCTCCGGCTCCTCGCACGAAAACGGGGAATGCGTTTAAACCAAAAGGGGCTCTTTCTCCGGGAAAGTAGCCTCCGTATAGCCGGTGAAACGGAACACGGGATTGTCGAACGTCTAGGTGTTCAATGGAGGGAAGCTACAGAACGTTGGTGCTAGAAGTCTATTGTGCTATTTAATATTTATCTCCACCTTATCGTGATCTTCAATTCCGACATCTTCAAGGACATCACTTCCTTGGAGATTCTCCCCGTCAAATGAAATAGTCAGTGTTTTCCCTGCGTCTGCGGGGAACTTGAAAACCCAGTATTTCAATAATGTCTCAATGGTTGTCTCGTTCGTTCCTTTGAGGTTTGCTGTGCGGCCATCGGCTGCTTGGATGGTTAACCGGATTTTAGGTACCTTAGGACGAGCTGGTTCCTCTATGGCAGGCGGCGCCCGGTCGTCATCTTCTTCTTCTTCACCGGCGAGGACACGTGCTTTTCGGGTTCTCTCTTCGCGGTCGGCGGCTAGAGTTGCTTTTGTCCAGACGTCTAGGAGGACCTTTCGACCGTCTGTTGAGAACCCTTCTGCCTTTGTCTGGCCTTGTCGGCTATCGGATAAAATCCCATTATCTAACCAGATACCCAGGGACTCTAATGTTGTAGCCCTATATAACTCATTTCCTCTCCACGTCAAGACGATTTCCTCCCCTTCTACTCCCGCGGCACCTCGTAGCCATGCCCCTCTGATATCCTCCAATGGCGTTGTCAAACCAACTTGGAACACGGAAGTCCCTACAACCGTCGGCACCTTGGATGTTACCACGACGGAAATGGTATCTGCCGGTGGCTCCGAATGGGCTTGGGTTTTCCGGGCTAACATGGCCTTGGCGATAAAGGCACGAAGTTCCGGATCTGTTTCCACTGGGACATCTACGGGGGTACTAGAGGTGGATTCTTCACGAATAGCCTCAGGTGGTGGTGATGAAGAGAGGGTTAACACGGTTGCTTCGGGTTTCCATGGAGTGGACCGGAGACTATGGTTTCGTAATGGATGACCGGGTCTTGTTGGTGATGGTGACGGTAATGTGGGTTCCTTCAAGTCGATAGCCATTGATCCTTCATCTAAACCAACAACTTCATGCGACTGTTTTCTCCTCGGAGTCGACCGTTCACTACCTTCCATATCCACATCTCCATCCATCTCAGCCTTTCTTTTTCCATCTTCCTCCTCCTTCTCTTTCAATTCTCGTAGTTTCGCTTCAGCCGCTCTCTTTTCATATTCCGCCCGAAGATCCTCATCATTCCTCCGGTTAAACAATGATAAGACAGCATCATCCGATGTATCCGTGACAACCGGGGCTCTTGCCTTGCGCTTCTTGAAGGGTAAATTCGCCATTTCGTGATATGTACGGAAAAGGGTTTATATGAGTCAGGGTTATCTGAAAAAAAAAGTGATGGCCACTAGCAAGAAAAATATCATCAAAGAACAGATGAATCAACAAGTTGACTCTTCAGGATGTCAAAACAACTTAAAAATACAAAATAATCGAATCTCAACATCCCCGTATATCTCGTCCTACTTTCCCTACTCGAACTAGGTTCTTGCCTTGACATCGTGTTGCCTATTTGTTCGCGTCACGTGCTTTTTGAACCACTTGGATTACTAAGTCGGGCCTTTCCGCTGGTTGGAGGGAGTGTGGCGTTGGTGTGGCGTTAATATGGCGTTCTGGGACAAGGTTGATGAGGGTCACTTATGATGAGCCCGACTCATCTCATTGATTCACAACATCATCTTTTTGTTGGTTTATTTCATCACAATGGAAGCTGCGCCGTCTACACGTACCGATGGGAAGGATCCCTCTGGGTTCTTGGGCGATATTATTGGGAATTTGGTGACTGTTAAGTTGAACTCTGGTGTCGTCTACAAGGGTTCGTTGAGTTTGAAGTTTTGAGGAAGACGTGGACTTGGTACTAACCTTTAATAGGCGAGTTACAATCTGTTGATGGTTACATGAACATTGCACTTGAGAACACCGCCGAGTACGTTAATGGCCGGAAACGGAGAGAGTATGGTGATGCTTTTGTACGGGGGAACAACGGTATGTTTGACACATCTCCACTCGCGACTCACGTGCTAACATATTCTAGTCATGTACATTTCTGCTGATTAATAATTTCATTTCTGATTCTCTCGTGCATTACGTCTACAATCTCTTCGCCCACGAATAATAAGTTCTCCCATGAATCTCCACTCGCCCCTGTCCATCCAAAACCCCCTCTAAAATGCCCGTTATCTTGCCATCAAACTCCTTACGGGCTTCCGTGCCTTGTCCCAACCCAACCACCTGACTCAATGTCCCAATACGATCGATAACCTGGGGAATAGTCAGAGTGGCAACCCACACATCCGAGGTCCCATCAGCAATTTCCGCGAACAAGGGACTTCCGTCCACTTGGGCGTTAATAGGCGCGGAGAAAGCCTTGCGCCAGAGAAGGTTACGGAAACGGCCGTTGCCGTCGTCGGGGATGGCCCAAATTAAGTCATTGAGAGACTGGCCGTAGAGGCTGTTAGCCGGCCACGACTGCGGTTTGTTATCTACGAGGGTTAGTATGGGCGGTGATATACAAGGTCAGACGTCTTACAATCTTCAATGTTGTAAATGGTGCCAAATGAGCCGTCGGGCTTGAGAAGCCGGCGGAACTCTGTCAATGCCGAGGTTGTAGCAAACCAATGGAAACTCTATCTTTCGTCAGCAACTCACATGGTAGTTTAACCATTCCAATCTTACCTGTGCGGCAATCACACCGTCAAATTCTCCATCACCTCCAGGTACTTTATCCGCCGTGCCTTCTAAAACCGTCACATTCTGAAGTCCTTTGTCGACCAATGCCTGACGCATACCCTCAACTGGTTCAACAGAGACGATTTGGAACCCCTCGGGGCGCTTGGCGAGACACTCTGTGAACAAGCCTGACCCAGCGGCGATTTCGAGAATCTTAGCACCTGACTTACCGGCCAAGCCCATTCCCTGAAGCAGCCCTTCAACTGCCTCAGACGGATAGGAAGGCCGGTGGGTATCGTAGAACTTGCCATCAGCAAAGCCGGTGGATGCCGCAATGTTAACCGCAGAAGGCATGTTGATTATTTCTTGAATTGGTGATGTCTACTTTACTATCTTCAATCAACCCATCAGTGCGGAATAGCCCGCTCTTTATACGCCAAGCCGGGGCGGAATGATAAGCTCCGGATCGCACGACATTTCGGGGGTCGTCACCGTGATACCTGATATCTCGGCTCGGCTCGGCTATATGATTGGAGGTCTGATCCACGAATCAAGGATATCAAGCTATGGAAGGAATTTAGTATCAGGAACACATGATGTCATTAGTGGTAGGGTTAGTTGAATCCATGTCGGTTAACCCTAGAATAAATGTCACCAGGGTTGTAGATTCAGGGACTCCTTTTGGTGACAATGTAAATATGTGGGAATAGTTTAGGCTACAATGGGAGGACCAAATAGCTACATACATTGTGACCCCGGGTGAAACATCAAAACTATAGACTGAATGATGGCTACTTCACCAGTAGATTTCTACATTGGCCAGCGCCTCTGCTATGACGGTGCATTGTGTACCATCCGATATGTCGGGGCAGTCCCGGGGACCACGGGGACCTGGCTGGGTGTTGAATGGGATGACCCTACACGGGGGAAACACGCCGGTGTACATAACAACACGCGCTATTTCAAATGTACGTCTTTTAAACCTCTTTATAGAGTTCCCAGCTGACGAAACTAGGTCTTTCATCATCACCCACCTCCGCATCATTCGTTCGGCCATCACGTCCTTCTCAGCCTCCACAGTCATTCATGGCAGCTGTTCTAGGAAAGTATACATCAGAAGTCGACCTTGAGACATCAACGATTCATGCTGCAGGGCAAATCCGTATTGGTACGAAGATGGCAGAGGAGGTGGGGTTCGATAAGATCCGACGGCAACTAGCTCGGGTTGATGAGTTGAAGATTGTCATTGTTGATGGTTGGCGGGTAGGCTTTGCGGCGGCAGATGGCGAAGTTATCCCAGAGAGAGTTCCGAAGATTAGAGAGTTGGATGTTGGACGGAATATGATGGAGAGTGTTGGAGTTGTTATTGAGATTGTTAAGGGGTTGGAGGAGTGTCGAGTGCTTAAGATGGGGTAAGTGAAGTATTGTCGTGGTATTCACAGTTCCAAGCTAACCAACGGTAGGGGAAACCGCTTCCGCGATGTTGAAAATGACCCGCTACTTGCTACTTCTGACTCGGTCGTTTCCAAAATCACCGAGGTGGCATTAAACGAGACCCTCCTTTCTTGGTCTCAAATAACCACCATCACCAACCACTTCGCCTCATTAGCGTCTTTACATTGCGGCTCAAACCAACTTTACAGTATCCCATTCCTCCCGTTAGCTACGTTACCACAAACGTTAACCTCGCTCAATCTCGAGTTGAACGGGTTCACTGCATTGTCTGATTTCAAGGCTTTGGCAGAGTTGAAGGTGCTAAGGAACTTGCATTTGAAGGCGAATAATATCTCGGCTATTGCGAAGGAGGGTGAGGAGGTGCCCATTTTCTCCCCGAGTTTACAGTATGTTGATATGTCGTATAATGCTATCTCCTCATGGGAATTCATATCGGCTCTTTCGACGTCTCTCCCGGGTTTATCGTCACTACGGATATCGCACACGCCAATTTACCAGTTACCTAACCCGGTCACCAATGTAATTCCACCACCGGACGAGACGCATATGCTCACGATTGCTCGTATTCCACAACTCAAGGCGTTGAACTTTGCATTGGTAACGCCTGCTGATCGACTGAACGCTTCTCTGTTCTACCTTTCTCGGATCGCAAGAGAATTAGCCGCCTTGAAGGCTGAACCGACAGACGAGGAAATCACGGCGTCACACCCTCTTTGGCCGGTTCTGATTGAACAGCATGGTCGTCCGGATATCCCAACGGCGCCTGCTACGAACCCTGACTTCTTGGAATCAAGGTTGGTTAAAGTCCATTTCACAGGTCTTCTTGACCTCACTCGTGCTTTACCGAAGTCACATGATATGTACACTGTCAAGGGTGTAGTCGCCACTTTAACTAGTCGTGATCCCTCTGATCTCCGGTTAATCTGGGAAACCGGTGAGTGGGACCCCGTGGCTGCGTTGGACGATGTCGACGACGATGAAATCGATGATGACGATGAAGACCATACAGAGCCATATCAACCACAAGATGCTCAGGAATCTAAAGGTGCTGGCCGTTGGTTGAAGCGTGAAGTCGAATTGAAGGATGGGACGAGGCAATTAGGGTTCTGTGTAGATGGGATGGAAGTTACAGTCAGAGTGGAGGATAAGACGACTGTCATGTCGTGAAGAGGTTTTGATCTTGGGTAATCTTGGAGTATGGAGGTTTCATCTTATTACTGTGAATAGTTGATCTAATGTGACACAGGGACTTTCTTATATATTGAGTTGTAGTCTCTCCGATTGTCGTCGTACCACTTTCCTTCAGCATATTCTTATTCTACTTTCGACTTTGAACACGTTGCACAACTTTGATCATGCGCAATATCAACCATGGCCTCGTCATTGAACGAGAGTCATTAGACAAAACACCTTACTACGTCCCTTTAATCCCAATTGACCTACTCCCCGATCTCTTCACATCACGAGATTTCCCTAGACGCTTGAACAAAGAAGATATCAACGGGAAATGGACTTATATCGGGTTTGTGGAAGGACCTGAGGAAGGTGACTATTTACGGGCTTGGAGGGAGGGACAGAGAATCTTTTTGGGTGTGGTGGATCGCGAAGAAGTTGAGGGTGACCGGAATAAGGTTGTTTTGGGTCGGTCTGGAGTTATGCAAGTGGATATCACTTGGAAGAATGAGAGACAAATGATCAGGAAGATCAAGAAGAAGACGAAGCTGACGAATTCTCTTTTTTCATGTCCCACATCTTCAGCAAACAATCAGCCCGCTCTACAGCTATATCACCCTCAACCACGTCCACCTGTCGTCATGCCACGAAGTGCCCTGTGGAACTCCATCCATAGTATCCCCCCGGAGCACCGTGAAATTCTCCTTTCAAAGACGTCTCCGCTTCAACCCGCGCCTACCACGTATAGACGGACTCGTCGGGGAGGTCGTAGTCGACGGAATGCAAAGATGGTGGTTCCTATGAGGCCGGCAATGGATAGATATGGCCGGGGTCATTTGCCGGGGTTTATGGGCGCGGAAAGTCATAAGCAAATGTGCAATTCAAGAGGGTTAACTAGAGGTGGATTTCCCGATAGAACCGGGGCGTTTTATAACGAGGTTTAAAGAGGGTAAATTAATATCCAAGCTAGTATAAAGTTCCAGTTTCTGTAACCGCAAGATGAAACTTCGTGGTATAAGACCCGATTTATCTCGTTTGTCGCACATATTTCTGACCCCCTTTAACAAACTAGCTACACAAACCGGTTAACTCGTAAAAAAACAATCCAATGAAAATACGTGTACTTCTTTCTAAATCCCACTGTCACACGCCCTGAAACTATCATAGTCTACGCGGTCTCGTATAACCCGACTTATACGATACTATTAACCCTAATCACACGTATTTCGGTACATTATACGGCTGCCTAGATGCAGGAGTGGTGCGTAAGATCGCCAATCGCCGATATACTGGTTCTATGACGGTGTATATGAATGTGAAGATGCGCCGGCCAAGACAGAAACTTCCGAGCTGCTTGTGGGTTCCCGAAACTCGGGTTTATATACACTTTTGTTACCATGTTTGAGCTTCTTTTGCGGAATGGAGGGACGTGTTCTACGCGGATTGTGATTTCTTTCATGGGCGAGAATGATGAGGTGAGAGTTATCACTTGTTGAAGAATGAAGGGTGAATGCCGAAGACTAACTGTTTAAGATTTCATATGAGTTAACAGCAAACTCCCCTCAATCATGCGCCAATACGAAACGACGAGCTTTCACAGAGTTAGCTAGGAGACATAACCTATGCTCATCATGCCTTGATATGCTATTTAACTGGACCATTATTGAGGGCTGTACTGCTTGCGAATCAGACCCTTCCCACATGCCCAAGACGGCTTATTCACGTAACTTGAGTCGTGATGGATTGGGTACACTGAAATCCCAAGACCCAGAATCTCCATCGAACTCTAGGTATTGGTCATTCAATGACCATGATATCAGACGCTTCTGCAACAGTCGACTGGGATATGTACCATGCGGCAAGTTCCCGTGGTTAATCGCCGTTAACAATGTCGACCAAGGCGTTGTTACCAGGTTGGGCTTCAACTCTAACTGTCGCATGTGTTCTAACCTGACATCAGCATTACTAAACAAACTAAATCCAACTATAACCTCCAGAACGAACCTAGCCTTGAGAAGCCTTTATTTTCAGGAACAGCGCTTCCCAATGGGTTGGTCTCATGGTGCAGAGTGTATCCTTCCGTTGAGTCTCCGGGTTGAATACGATGAACTGTTGGAGGGAAATCAGCTTCACCAGAAAAGAGAGTTTCTTAACCTTAACTTGATGGTTAACAGGGGAATTGATAATCCTGGCTTATTCTTTGTTGAGCCTAAACGGTTTAATCTTGAGTGTATAAAAGGGAAGCTTCAGGAACAGTTCTCAGTCCATCCTGAGAACCATACGGCATCTTTCGTTGGAACAAACACAGGTATGTGCCCCGCGACCTTTAAGAGACCCAGCGACTAACACGATCCTTAGGTTTCCCAAAATCCTTTCGCCTGATTGATGTACAACGCCAATGTGTCGTCAAGGTCAGCGATCGCCATGTCAAATACGCTGCCATTAGCCATCAATCTAATCGTCAGGATACTACCATGTTAACGCACGATAACGAACATGCCTTTATGTATCCCGGCTCATTATCCCTCCTCACTATGTCCGGCACTCTTCATGATTGCATGACATTAGCTCGCCATCATGACATCCCATACATTTGGATTGATCGCTACTGCACGATACAAACCGACATCCAGGAAGAACAGGAACACAGAGAGGCAATGGGACTAATCTACGCCAAATCATGGCTTACGATTTGTTGTGCCCTTACCAAGGATATACATTCTGGGTTACCAGGGTATTCCCGAGACTTTCGAACGTTGACTACTCTACCGAATAACCCGAGTAGTTTCTGCGGAACAGCGGATATGTGGCGTATGTGGAGCGAGGATCAAAAGCCCGAATGGTTGAATTCCGCTTGGACGTTGCAGGAGGAAGTTCTTTCTCCTCGTCGTCTATATATGACGGATTATACTGTCCTGTGGCATGTGAACTGTCCCACAGTAGCATATCACTCAGCCCCCGTTGAATTTGCACCTGGGCCATCTCCAGATTGCTGTTTGAACTCGACCAAGTCCTTGTCTAAGATTCTTCCCATGTATGCGGGTCGCTCATTGGCCTCGCCTCAAAACAGAATCCATGCTATTGCGGGGCTTTTCAAGTATCTAAATATCAATCACATCTTTGGTATCGAGACAAAGAACATGACACGTCATTTATACTGGAAGACATTGGAACTAACCAATTTGGAGTCTGGTTGTGACTTTTTCCCCAGCTGGTCGTGGGCTCATCACCTTCACATAATGGAAGTTCACCAGCGAAGACGTGGGTATAAGGTCGTAAAGACTAGTCTTGTGGTACATGGAGATACCCCTCAATCCAAGCGACGTTGGCTCGCCAAACGTATGAATTTCTCTCCTATTCTGGAAAGCGGAATAGACGAGAGATTCCTACTATTGCGAGGACGGACTAGAGTTCTGAAGGACAGCCATGACGTCTACTTGGATCGTGGGTTTCAAAATGGAGGGGGTCTTGAGAACTACAACGGCAATATTTTCTGTGTCGAGCTATTCACGGAGATACCCAAGGGAGGCCGCCGGGATAACTTCATATTTTGCTTAGTACTGGAAGGTCCCAAGACAACCAAGGAATCGAACAGCCGGGATATCATCCAAGCCCGACGCATAGGAGTCGCCAAATTCAGGAGTCCTGGGTATCCCTCTTCTTTATTCCCTCGATTGGCACGGCTTCGTCCATTGGCGCTTCAGAGCTTGACCAGGCTAAAGGCTTTTCGACTACGGCTGTTCTCTCGCACTTGTCGACGCAAATCTCTTCATCGTTATAGAAGAAGCTCTTCGGGGTTAAAAGATGATTATGTGCTTGTCAGTGCTGGATCTGAAAGTGACAAGAGTCAGTCTATTGCTGGTTCTTGGAATGATAGTATGACGAATATACCCAGTCATTCAGGAAGTAACGGGAGCCTTCTGGAGTGTGTTGAGTATCCGGTATCTCGCCGTGTCGGACATGTTCAAGAGACACTACTGAAGACAATGCGCCGCGCCATTCAGAGAAACAAGAAATCTACAAAGCCTTTGAAAACCAAGGTCATCGCCCAACATGCGAAGAAGATACTTAATAGGAGGAACTCAACGCGTCACCATCAGAGAACATCTCGAAGACTCTTCCAACTGTGTAAGCAGCGGCCAGTGTCGAAAGCTTCGTTTGCCCGGAATTCCTTGGGAGTAGGCCATCAGTACAAGACCTTTCTGATATATTGAGGCGGTGATTGGCGTTTTGTGAGTGGACTCGGGTTCTTCTAGAGGATTTGAACACATGGCCGAAGATGTCAGTATTCTAGATAAGTCAAATGATATATCTTAACGAATTACAGATTAAAGGTGCTATATTACTGTCACGTAACAAACAGTCCAAGCCCGGAATGATATTTTTCTTTGGCGGGATGGAATTGATGTAGAAAGCACTTTTATGATTGTTTAACTCTGTCATTTCTCATTCGTACCTTTGATATTCTATGTTCCTTTAGTGTTCTATCCCCCCAGATTTCCCTCCCGACTTTTAGTTTTAAATGCTCCGAGACTTGAGTTGACGCTTTCACTATAAGGTCTTGATTGATCTCACTCATTTGGTCGCACAAGAAAGTCATACATGTTGATATGTCGACATATCTGAGAGGCACCCATGTTTAACTACCCTCCACTTAGAAGTCCTACTAATGGAAATTCAACCGTTGGGCTTCAACATCTCTCTGCCGAGTGTCGAACACATCCATCATGATGATACGGGTGTGCATGTTATTAAAGACACGAAAGTCCTACTCTCAGGGGATATGAAGAATCAAGTCGCGGCATTACAGCTCGCTTTACATTCAATTGGAGCGACTCCCCGGCTACCCCCAACATACTAGCTTTTACATCAAGTGCGTGCGATATGCACATAAACACCAAAGTTTCCAACTACAAAAAGACTTTACTCTGAGCCTTCGATCAATACAAAGTAACTTTCTAACTACAATGTCTGCAAAGAATAGACGTTTTGGGCGTTTATTTGCCTTCGACTAAAGCTGATACGTTCAGCTGTAGAACAAAACCGATGAATCTAAGACTTGTTGTGTACCGGCTCACTATTGTCCCGTTGATGCGGTTCAATGATGAGACTATTTCCAAATGTGATAGAAAATGGCAATGTCGCCATCAGTAAATCTTCAATTACTTGACTCTTCAATGTCATAGCGTAACCGTCACCATAAGTATACAGTTGTTAATGCATTGGTGTAACTGCGAAGCTGGGGAGTTGACGATAACCATAGGAGCAAGTATTAACTACCACATGCTAAAACCTGCTGGCCCCGAAGACCCCGCGTAAACCTCGCCAAAACGATTTTGTTTCTCCGCAGTAACGAACACAATTCAACTCTCTATCTTATTCCTGGCGGCGGCGTTTTCTTGACTCTGTGTCGGACTGGTAGCCTGGACTAATCGGCCTAAGGCGTTTTAACTTCAAAGGGCCAATTGCAGAAACCTCCATCGTGGCATCAGGGGGCGTTGAAGACATCCCGGAAAGCAGCTGGACGACGGAATTGTCCTGTTGAAAGCTTCTGTCGGCTGGAGAACTTGTGTACGGTGAGTTCGATGTAGCCACAGAATCAATGTTCATGGTGGCCTCGTTGTCTCCATCTGACATGATGATAGTCATGCCATCATCCGTAGAATCGCTGTCTGAAGCGGTTGTTTCGCCTTCTCTCACTCGTGCCTCCCAATCGCGTCGAGCTTGCTCCGTCAGAAATATTCCATTCCAAGTCTGTGCAAGATATTGTTGGTCGTTAGTTGTGATATTTAAACGTGTCACGTGTCAACTACGTACCGTTCTGCCTGTCATGTTGCGATGCATTGAAAGGTCGTTGTCAGAATTAGAATACACTGTCGGTGTACTGGTCGCATGTTCTGGCTCGGAGATGTCATTCATAGCCAGCGGGGCAGTTGCCGGAGTCTCGTAGTCTAAAGTCCAGTCAGGTTAGCACACTATCAGAACATATCTGGTGTTAACGGGGACTAAACCTACTTTCAACTATAACAGAGTTTGTTGTTGAAACCCCATTGAATGGTAAAGGGAACGCGTGGTGTGCCAGCTCATACAGTCTGCACAGAGCCGCCCTGCTATGAGGCCTGCCCTGCTCTGACACTCCCGGGGTGTTATTCACGTAGTATGTAAACCATCCCGGCACAGGTAGTTCGAATTGTCCGGTCGGCTGTCCTGTCTCGGATTCCTCGTCGGCCTCGGCATCCAGGTTTGTGGTCGATTGTTCTATCGGCGATATATTCGTTAGTCAAAAGTACTACTCTGTTTTCTGTTATCAACATAGCCAGACTTACCAAACAGACCCATTCCAAAACTCATTGGCATTAGACTATCAGTCCGAGAAAGATACTACTCTTCTCCAGAATGAAGGCCATCTTGACTAAGTTCACCCTGCATGATGTTGTTGGTATCTTGTTCGTCAACAGCAGACATTGTCGATGATTGACTCTGCATGCAACAACAAAGATATGTTCGCGGTGTAGGATGGTATGGCCTTTACTTCCAGTGAATCACTAAATGACCCAGCGGGACAAAAGAGGTGCTGGTGCAAAATAGTCAGATGTAATTGATGAACTGAAGAAGCGGAGGCAATTCAAAATATCAAACTCAAGGCGACCACAGAAAAACTGGGACGGATTAAAAGCGGGGTTCAATCTAACTAGTACAATCTACAACGAAAGATTTGACGCAATGAAGACAAATTCTACAAAAGGGGAAGTTACCCAGAACAGTTGGTATAAACACTTGATCAGTGTGGAAATTTCAGCCACTTCGGGCCTTCAAATGTAAGCGTTTGTGGCAGAAATCCCTTTGATCCTTTGCCATTGAATATTGGTACGCTCTGAAATGAGCCCACATGAACACTCCAACTAACAGATGGGTATTGAGACTAATCAATAATTACAGTGGTCGTCGTGAAATCTATCTAGTTGATGTCCATTTTGGGTAAGTCGCATGTTTGTAATCCCAAGATAACCCTACCAATGCGCCAGGTGTGTGCCAAAAATTAAAGCACGCTGAGAAAGCTGACCAAAAAAAGTGGAGACACGGGGAATCGAACCCCGGACCTGATCCAAGCCGGAAGGAAACTTCAACTATGCTAAGGATCCGTCATACCACTAGACCATGTCCCCTCGTGTGTTCTTTGACAGTATACATGGCTATATATGTTACACATGATAATTTATTTCGCTTGCATTTGTTCAAGTAGACGTAAAATAGTACAACAACAACAATTTCGCTTGCATTGTTTCGTGAGCACTCGTTAGTGTCATGAGGCAAAACAATGAACTAACGACGGCATAGCAATGGGATTTAAATAATACAACAACAAAAAAATAGTAATGAGATTCTGATTCTGCTCCCACTGGTCCTCAGATAGTTTCAAATTCAGGGTTAAACCCGCACGTGATACATTGATGCATTATGAGGGATGACGTCATATTGGTTAATTACGCCCGATGCCCCCGCCTATATGCTGACAAGTTATAGGGCTAAAATACAACCATGTGCGACTTTCTCCCTGATGAAAGTCAAACAAAGTAAGCCTCGGAGTGAGGGGAAGTTGTTCCACTGGACCATGTAGAATCTGACATCACAGATTTGTTGTCTTCAAAAGCTTCTTTGCATTTATCTATATTTGTGAAAATCTTCGCGAAACTACATGTCCATCATGTTTGAGTTGACAAAGGTTACTTGTCCGCTAGCCACGACTATTTGGGCCTTGAGCATAGACCATGGAAGAGGCAAAGTAAGTGGACGCTTAGGAAATCCCAATGCCATGAAACAAAGATTGGTAAATTTCTAACCGTGGGAAATGTAGTCTCTCGACCGAATGAAGCACGACAATTCTGGCGATGACACTTTCGAATCATGCGCTCAACAAAACAAGCGCGTAATTACCGAAACGGCGGCCAGTCAGAAATGGTGCACGTCATGTACCGGAGTCGTTCATAACTACACGATTGCCAAAGACTGCGGGGATTGCGAATCCGAATTATGGGAGAGACTACAGCCGATGTACACACACGACCGTGACAATAGTGCCGAGGAATCCCAAAACAATGAGGGCCCTCAAAACGAGATGCCCAAGGAATGGTGGTCGTATTCAGATGATGATATCCAGCAACTTTTAACCTTCGAAACCACGAATGAACAAGATCAAACATCGCCTTGGCCGGTACCAACAAACTCGACGAATGGACAGGGCATGAGGCGGCTTGGATTAGATCCCGAGTGTCCCTTGTGCTTCGGCTTAGCGAGAACTACATTGAAGCGGATACATGAAAAGGCAACATCCGGAGCTAAACTTGCGATCAGTACACTGCGTTTTGACATACAGAATGCATGGCTTCATTCGTCGTACGGCGCCAGGGGAAAACGTACACTTACCTTTGGGTTCCGGCCCATTTGGCATGAGCTGGGAGACTCGCAGCCAAAGAAAGAGATTCTCGATCTCAATCTATTTCTGTCTCAAGACGGAAGGGGCCCAATGTTGAGCTACTATGAGTCTGCGCGAATTAACGTGACATATCTGAAGAGTGAGCTGGCTAGAAGTTTTACTACGTACCAGCAAGGCCTGGGACATTCTAACATCACGGCAACTACAGGTAAGGTTGACGTCCTCGGTAGTACCATCACAGGCTAACCGTAACTCCAGACCTTCCTTCATCATTCCGTCTAATTGATGTCAATCAATGTTGTGTTAAAAAGATCGGAAACACAAAAGTCAAGTACTCCGCCGTCAGCTATCGTTGGGATATGAATGATTTCAACATGCTCACCACAGAGAATGAAGCCGAACTATCTAAGCCAGGTGCTTTATCTCTGAAGACAATGTCCCAAACCCTGTATGACTGTCTGATGCTTGCGCGTTGTCTAGACATCCCTTATATATGGATAGACCGCTACTGTATCGTCCAGAGCGACGGGCTTGAAAAGACAGAACAAATTGAAGTCATGGGCCGTATATATTCCGACTCATGGGTGACATTTATCTGCGCTCT
>JMSH01000112.1:49235-70923 GCA_000712465.1 Huntiella moniliformis | reverse complement strand
AAGAAATTACGGTATTAGGGAGTGGTTGAAAGGGAAGGGGGGCGCGTGCTTCAGCGCGTGGCGGGGAGGGGGGAGGGAAGAACGAACGAACGAATGGAAGGAAGGCACGAGGTGGCTTAAGAAGAAAGGGATGTGATTTGGAATTGTCGCGTGGGAAGTGACAAATAACGAATGTTTTCTTGTTTGGCAGTTTCGATTTTGGGATTCACGTGGGTTTTTGTGGAGATTTTTTTGTGTGTGGCATATACTGTCTATATATATATATGATGGCAGTGTTAGGAATCCGGTCTTGCGATGGTTGTTCGGGGAGTGTCGCGGGGATGCAGGGTGTCATTTATCCTTTGGCTATTATTGGCGGGTTGTTTTGTTTATCGGCGGTGTATTACTATACAAAAGGTAAGTGGCGTCTGGAATGTATGTGTCAGTTCGGATACTAACGAGGTATAGAATCACGATATGAGGCGGCTTCAATTAGACCGTTTAGTTGGTCTCGTTTGTTAGTTTCGGCTGGGAAGTTCGCTACGGGAATCGGCTTGTTTACGTGGTTATATCATCAGTGGCAGTTAAACAGGAGTACGGACTTTGAACGGACATGTTCTCGTGATGAGGATAAGAAGATCCGCGATGAAGAGGAGTTACCGGGCCTTTTCTTGGAGGAAGATGATTCGAGAGGGAGATCGAGAGGGAGAGAGGATAGACCTAGACATGAGCCGCCTAAGTTACGGTTTAGAAATCGTGATCCAGATATGGATACCGAGCGACGGTCTACGACACCGGTGGAGGACCCTACAGCGTTGAAACCACGCGAACGCTCATCTTCACCTCCGTCATCTACTGAGAAACCCACATTTGAGATCCACAGCCCGGACAATGAACCCTCCGAGATAAAAACCACCACTATAACCATCCCACCGAAGGCACAACTCCAAGAGTCCCCAATGCCAGAGACTCCCAACTTAACGCCTCACTACCCAGACGGACCCTTTGGCCGTTCCACCAGCACGCCGTCAACACCCATCGCTTCCGCTTTTGCAAAATTCACTTGGAGTCCACGTCGTAGAGACCCACGACGAGACACTTGCGACTCGATGACCCTTGGTACAATCGATATGACTACGGAGACACCCGCTTATAGACATTCGAGAGCATTTGTGGAGGAATTAGACCAGCTTAGTAAGACGCCGAAAGCACCGGCGAGAGGTCAGGGACCGCTTTATTTGTGGCCGGAAGATGCGGGGGTTTATGTGGATCAAGTGCGAGGTAGACATTCTTTATAATTGGGTTGTTTGTTTTGTTAATTGTAGTAGATTAATTTATGTATATAATTATTAGACCGACTATTGAACTGAAAATCAAACTGGGATGGGGAGTGGCTATTTACATAGCATGTGGAGCACCTTGATTTGCGAATAACCTCGCATCTACCAAGGGAATGGTATTCCCTGGCTTTTCAGCGCCTCTGGGGAACATTCCCGATGGGTCAGTAGCCCCGGCAAAGCCCGCTTCTTCATCACCTTCGTTGAGTACTTCACGGGTTAACTCAACATAGTCATAGGCAAACTCACCAATCTCGGCGTCATCAATACCCAAGATCTCGGCTTCTTCGCAGGCTCGGAGTCGGAGACCGGGGATAAGATTCATGATTAGGAGAATGATACTTGTCAGAGTGAATGAGTAGAGACCACCCGTGAATGAATCGGCTAATTGATACGCCAGTTGAATCCAGTGATGGTTGATCCAGCCTCCGTCAATACTGGTTCCATCCAACGCGGCAATGTAATCAGCAGCAAAGAAGGCGGTGAGAATGTTTCCTACTAAACCACCAATACCATGAACAGCAAAGATATCAAGAGCATCGTCAATACCAAGAAGGAACTTCAACTTAGTTCCATAATTAGCAAAAGTAGCACCCAACGCACCAAAAATCACAGCCGACCAAACCGGCACGAAACCCGATCCAGGCGTAATAGAAACCAGCCCTGCAACAACACCGGAGCAGAACCCGACGGTAGACCATTTCCGTTCAAGTCGATAATCAAGAACACACCAGGTAATTCCACCCACGCAAGCCGCTAGGTTCGTCACCGTTGCTGCCATGACACTGCGCATGTTCGCTGCTAATGCCGATCCGGCGTTGAATCCGAACCAACCTACCCAGAGGAAGACAGTTCCAATGACGATATGGGTGACGTTGTGTGGTCTGTAATTCAACTCGTGGGTTCCGTGACCTCGTCTTTTGCCTAGGACCATGGAGTATGCTAAGGCGGCTGTCCCCGAGGAGATATGCACAGGGGTACCACCGGCGTAGTCGAGTCCTCCCATCTTATTAGACCAACCCGAAGGATTCCAAGTCCAGCACGCAATCGGGTCATATACAACTGTAGCCCAGATGAACATGAACAAGACACAGGGCAACATTCTCCCACGCTCAGCCACGGCACCAGTCGCCAAAGCCACGGTAATAGCCGAGAACATTCCCTGATAAATAGCAAACAACAAATCAGGAATATGTTTACTCCCCACCGACGGTCTAGCCAAAACATCTCTAAATCCGAAATTCTGTAAATCGCCAATAAACGGGCCGGCGGTATGCGAAAAAGTCAAGCTATATCCCCAAAAGAACCACTGAAAACAAGTCACAGCCGTAGCCATAACCGACAACCAAATGAGTGATAACGCCGACTTCCGTCGCGCCAAGCCCGAATAGAAAAAGCCGACTCCGGGAATCATAAGTAAGACGAGTACAGTGGAGATTAACATGAAGCCGAGATCTCCGCTGGTATACCAAATGTTCAGGTCAGTTACCCGGGCGTCTCCGCCGGACAACCCCGTTCCATTGTATTCTGGTGCAGTCGATAAAGTATCCGCTGTAGACATTTTCTCGTGAGTTCTTACCAAGAAAAAGAAGAAGTGAAGAAAAAAAACAAAAGGGTGAAATCCCCAAAAAAGTCAACGCCAACTTCAAAATAGAAAAAGAGAAAAAGACGCGACACAGGATTCCTGAATCTATATATCCTAAAACAATACAATGCCATAAAACAACGTTATCTAATCCAAAAAAAGTCACCCCATCATCACCAAATAGACCCCCACTAGCCAACGAAATCCAATACAAACTAAATTCCGCACCCACACGCCGCAATAGATAAGCTTCCTCCACTAGTCCAAAGTGAAATCCTACTGTCGATCAAAAACTCGTCTTCTTTGAGAAAGTCGTTGGTTCTTTGATCTTATTGGGTTTTTTTGCGCCCGGTTCAGGTAGTTGGTTTGGTTGTCTGACGGGCTTATCGCTTTGTGCATGATTTAATATCCTTTGCGCCCGCAGAACCCCAATTGTGATGGATGCATTGGGGACAAAAAGAGAGACAGACATGTCGGGGTTTTTTTCGAGTTTTTATTTTTTTTGGGGTCTGACGGATTTGTTGAGTATATAGTCTGTTATTATGTTGGGATGAATAACAGCAGCGGTCCATTAGTTTAGTGGTTATGACGTTGGATTTTGATTACTACGATCAAGGTCTTCCAAAGACACGAGTTCGACTCTCGTATGGACCTTTGGTTTTCTTTTTCCCTTTCTGGCAAAAAAGTGGTATCTCACACTAAGACATACAAGGATGGTGGAATCGTGACGTTTTTTTATTGTCATTGATACTACGTCACGACCGAGGGAATGGAATGGATTAAAACCAAATAAAGAAATCAATAACTATCAAAAATGGAATAAACTAATGCAATCAATCATAAATCTATCGTGAATTATTCTACAATTCCCGCTTCAAGAAGCTTCACCTTCACAACCATTTCGTTAACGTAATCTTCAATATGTTGTTTCTCGGCATCAGTCCGTTTCGCCGCAACATTGATACCCGGAGCTTCAAGGTAAAAGAGGCAAGGAGTCTTGGTATCAAGAGGGATGGTACTGTTGAAAGTACCCTTGGAAGCGTCACACGAGAGAGAGTCAATGTTGATTTGCTCACGAGTGAGGTTATACTTGTTGACAAGCGTCTCCATAAGGTCGTTCTGGGGGTAGTATTCATCGTCGGTAAGCGTGGCCATGGTCCAGTCATTCGGGCCATTGTCAACACAGAGAGAGGAGAAACCAATCTTGGTGTCTTTACCCTTGCAGCCACCACCCTTGTTGTTGTTGTTGTTGGCTACCGAGAGACGGACACCTTGGGCACGGAGAACGAGTCCGGTGGTGTAGATCTTCAAAGAGTTGATCACGGAAGCTTGGAGCTCGGACTGGGTGAAGTTTTGGGCGGACCCGAGGAAGGAGCCGTTGGAGAGGAGAGTGAGGATTCCGTTGGTGGGGTCGTTGATGGGGGCGTCGATGGTGCGTTTGATGGAGGTGGACAGGGCTGATTGGTAGTCTTGTACTACAGTGGAGAGTTGGCCGGAGACGTCGGACCAGGTGGTGAACTTGTCTTGGGTATTGGAGGTTTCCAGTTGGGAAGCGAGAAAAGTGATTCCCTTGCCGACACCGTTGGTAACAGATCCGACAAAGGGGACAACCGAGAGGATAGTACCGAAGATGGAGTAGAAATCCTTGAGAGGCGTAATATCATCACGGGGCTTAGGGTACAGATCCTGAACCAGGCCGGGGAGGTACATGGAGATGATGGAGCTGGCGAACGAGATGGCAGTGTTCAAGTTGTTCATGTATGAGTTCCAGTTCTGGATGGCAAGAAGAGCATACCAGTCAGGCAAGTCAACAGGGAGACACGGCTGTCCAGCATTGCAGAATTGGTCGAGACCGCAGAAGAAGTTAGGAGCGCCGAAGCTAGAAGCGAGAGCTTGGACGTTGTTTGTCGACGAGACGGTAAGGTTCTTGGCGTAGTTGGTCAGGTATGAGTCCAGAGAGAGGTTCGTCCAGGTAGTGCTGTTCAAGGCATCGACGCTGCAAGAGTCAGCACCGACAGTGTCGTTGGTGGCACGGGGGAAAGGCATCGAGGCGGCATCGAAGGGGCTTCTCTTCACCTTGGTGAAGTCCTCGGAGTCTTCCTCGGGGACTTCAGTCTCGGTAGGCTCCTCATCAACAGTCTCCGTCGGCTCGGCTTCTTCATCCTCGGTAGGTTCCGCGGTGGCAGTGGCAGCTCCGGTACCTAGGGTGAAAGTGCTAGAAGGGGTAACAGAGCCACTGTGCGAGATAAGCACGGTGGTCGAGGGTCTCAAAGTCACACCATCGGAAAGGGTGACATGGCGGGATGAAGCACCGGTGGTTAAGACCGCGGTAGCCTCTTCGGGATCGGAGGCTTCTACGGGGGCCTCTTCGGAGTCAGAGCTAGAGGGGGTAGCGGTAGTCTCGGGGGAGGCAGTGGTGATAACGTAGACGATTGTAGTGCTGACGGGGATGGTAGAAGAGGGGGTCACAGTGAGCATTTGAGTTTGGGTGACGATGGAGATTGTAGGGGAGGAAGTAGCAGTTTCGACGGGCTCCTCAGTTTCGACGGGCTCTTCGGTGGAGACAGGCTCGGTTTCTTCGGGCTCAGACTCGCTAGTGGTAGTGGGGACAGCAGTGGTAGAAGAGGTCTTAGTCTTAGAGGCAGTCTTGGAAGTAGAAGTCTCTACGGGCTCCTCGGTTGAGACAGGCTCGGTCTCTTCGGGGGTTTCAGTTTCCTCGGGGGCTTCGGTTTCCTCGGGAGCAGCAGTTTCCTCGGGGGTGGACTCGGTAGTGGTGGGGATAGCAGAGGTAGAAGAGACCTTAGTCTTGGAGGCGGTCTTGGAAGTGGAAGTCTCAATGGGTTCTTCGGTGGAGACAGGCTCTTCAGTCTCGACAGGCTCAGACTCTTCGGGGGCCTCAGTCTCCTCGGGGACAGACTCAGTGGTAGTAGGAACAACAGAGGTAGAAGAGGTCTTAGTCTTAGAGGCAGTCTTTGAAGCAGACTTAGTAGTGGAAGTCTCAACGGGCTCCTCGGTGGAAACAGGCTCTTCGGTCTCGACAGGTTCAGACTCCTCGGGGGTAGCGGTCTCCTCAGGGACAGACTCGGTGGTAGTTGGGATAGAAGACGTAGCAGAAATCTTGATGGTGGACACAGCCTGGGAAGTAGAAACGGCCTCGGTGGAAGAGAGAGTCGCGGAAACAGTTGGTGAGAAGGTGTGCTTGGTGAGGGAGGCTTTGGTGGTAGCTACGGATGAAGCACTGGCTGACTGAGTAGCTGACTTGGAAACTGAGGTAGCGGCCTTGGTGGTGGAAGCAGCCTTGGTGGTAGAAGCAGCAGTTGAAGAAGCAACCTTGGTGGTAGACGCCGCCTTGGTAGTCGAAGCGGCCTTAGTTGAAGAAGCAGCCTTAGTAGTCGAAGCGGCCTTGGTGGTAGAAGCAACCTTGGATGAAGAAGCAGCCTTGGTAGTCGAAGCCGCTTTAGTAGTAGACGCCTTGGTAGTTGAAGCAGTCTTAGTAGTCGACGCCACCTTCGTAGTCTTAGAAGCCGCCGTCTTCGTAACCTTTTTCGTAGTCTTCAACGGCTGAGCATCTCCCGCACTTAAATCCACGAGAGTCTCTTGGCGGCGCGCGAGAGAGACCGGCGCAGCCGAGTCGACGACGACCGGGAGAGCGGCGCCGGCGACGAGACTGAGGGTTGACGAGAGAGTGAAGAGGAGTTGCGTGGGGTGCATGACGGAGAAGAGTAGGGAGAAACGGAGGCGGAAAAGGGAGTGGTGGAAAGAGAAGAGAGAGTGAAGAAGGTCGTGGGAGTAGGAGTGTACATGGAGTAGGAGACACACAATTCAGGTGTGTTTAAGGTGGTAGATGATGATATGAGTTGATGCAATGAATGTGATGATGATGAATGAATGAAACGCAGCAAAGCTACATGCAATGAATGAATGAATAAACAAAAAAGGTGAAGAATCGCCTACCCTTCCAATCTCAATATCAACTCGGAATGGACATCCCACATCTTTTATATCCAAGATATCTTGTAGAATCCGTCCGTGCGGAAGCTGCGTCAACATACCCAGACTTCCCGTGTACACACGGACCTGTCACCGGCCTAATAGTAGGTGGCTTAGGCTTATTCTGGTTTGATTCTTTTCTTGGAAATTAAGGAGCCATTGAGGATTGGATTTAAGCATGAATCTTGACAAAAGTGTCTAGACGGAGAATACATCTGATTACGTGTATATATTTATGTGAGTATGGGATATCTTCAATGTACATGACTATATCACAAAGGCACTCTAGAAAACTACCAGATCTACCCGAGCCATCCGAGAAAACACCCGTATCTCGCTATTTCCCGTCGCCCAACGGCCTGGAAAACTCAAAACACAAAAATAGCCCGTCCGTCTGAAGCTGAAACCCGTCTATCAAGATCATCGGTACAAACCCCACATTCTGAATCATGCACATACTAGGTCAAAACTAACCTGGCTATAACCAATACATTCAATTATCTAAGAATCCATACACATATCTAAATAATTACTCCGCCAAAAAAGACACTAATAAGCGTCAAAAAGTCTATCCCAAAATAGCATCACATGATAACATAGCATCATGAATCTAAGATGCCTCCGCCTTCTTCGTCGCCTTGGTCCGGAGCTTCATAAGCACAAAGACCAATGCGTACGACGACATGGCAAACAAAGCGACAATACCCGCATTTCTCCAACCATACTTAAACGCGTCGAGCTCAAGACCCGCAAGGTATCCATCGGCAGTTTTATAGCTGCATACCCGGCAATCAGAAGTAGCGTCGACATCCTCGGATAACAGGTTCGCAGCCATTCCAAGGGGGTTCGCAAGGTACGCAGAAAGATATTCACCACAGGTTGTCCCGTTAGGGGGCTGGACAGTGGCAAGTTCCGAGGTCTTGCAAATAACCTCACGACCTTCAAGAGCGAATACTGTCATTGAACCAACGACGTAGTTAAAGGGATCAAGGTAATACATCCAGTACTTCCAGAAGGTAGGAATCTGGGAATACGGAACAAGAACACCACAGAAGAAGACCATCATAGAGATAAACAACGGGTTCACCAACGAAGCAAAAACAACGTTAGGCGCATACGCAGCAATAAACTGGCCAATACCCGTGTACAAGAACTCATAAAAGATCATAACAAAGAAGATACCGCCAGCACGAACAGCCTCACTCGTGAGGCCAACAGTCCAGTAGAATCCAACAAAGTATAAGAATCCAGACATAATCAGGTATGGAATCTCCGAAATAATGTTTCCAAAGACAAATGGGGCCCAGTGGTATATCTTGGCCTTCTTCTCACGTACCTCGAAAACATCACGACGACCGATGAAGAGGGGTTGAAGCTGGGCGATGACACCGGGGGCGACGAAACAGAAGTTGAAGACGGCGAACACTGTGTTTTGGAGATCGCCGACTGACTTGCCGAGTTGCCAATAGGTGAACCCATTGAATAAGCCTGAAGAAAGATGCAGCATGATCTTGTTCATGACATAATCGGTATTTCTGAACAAGGCCACATTCATCCGTCTCGCCACCAACTTGAACTGGGTAGCCATCGGCGCCGCAAACTCATGTCCATCATCGGTAGTTCCCGGCTCTCCAGCCTTCGCCGCAGCAATCATCTCATCAAGATGCTCCATGGCTCTAGCACGCTCCTTGGATTCCATCCACAAGGCATGCCAATCCTGTCCACTACCGGCAACACCACTGACGACGTCAATCATGAATTCAGCAGGGTTAGCTCCATCAGGGCAAACAGCTCCACGCTCAGCCAAGTATTCTTTAAGAACAGCGGCGTTAGTACCAATCTCACCCATGTACGCTGTACGACCACCGCGGCAAAGAAGTAACAGGGTGTCGAATTGGGAGAAGAGCTGGGCGGACGGTTGGTGGATAGTGCAGAGAACGGCTTGGCCAGCGGCGGAGAGTTTGCGGAGGAAGCGGAGAGTGTTGTAGGCAGATTGTCCGTCAAGACCCGAAGTGGGCTCGTCAAGGAAGATCAGAATAGAAGGCTTAGCAACCAGTTCAACACCGATAGATACACGTTTGCGTTGCTCAATAGTAAGACCGGCGCCAGGCTCACCAATCAACATGTGCTCCAAATCGCGCAGCTCAAGCAAGTCAAGAACCGTATCAACATAGGCAACTTTCTCGGTATCAGGAACAGTACGAGGCTGTCTAAGCAAGGCAGAAAACTCAAGAGCTTCACGAACAGTAGCTAACGGCTCATGCACATCAAACTGTTCACAATACCCAGCTGATCTCTGGAAAGAAACAGGTAACGGGCGACCATCAACAAGGACTTCACCGGTAATAATACCAGCAGTTTTCCGCTGGGCAAGGACATCCATAAGAGTGGTTTTTCCAGCACCTGAAGTTCCCATGAGAGCACCGAGTTGGCCGGGCTTTACCCAGCCGGAGACCTTGTCAAGGAGTTGACGGGGTCCGTCGGGGGTAGCGACGGTGTAGGAGAGATCGCGCCAGGTGAATACGGAGGTGTTACGGAGGAGATTTCCGTCGACTTCGGAGTCGGAAGAGAGAGAGTCGGGACCGGGAACGAGGGTGTCGTTGTCGGGGGATTCAACGTCCGACACGGCGGTTTTCTTATCGTGGTATTCACGAGGAACGAGGTGTACACCACCACCGATCTCTGTCGCCCAGTTCATAGTGCACCAAATAGTCAACCCCAAGAACAAAATGCTCCACGCCCAAAGAATTCCAAAGTTTCTCCAAACGTGGCCGTGGCTCCAGCTTAACGCCGCAAGATAGTCATCACCATAGAGGGTTGAAGCACCCGGCACTGCACCGCGAACACCGGCACAGGCGGCAGTTCCTCCAGATATGGGATAACCCGGACCGGCAGGCACAAGGTTATTAGCGACACAGGGAATAACGCGGTCGTGGAACTCATTGCCCATGACAGCTTCGAGGCCATAGGCAATAGGGTTGATCCAGTACATCCAGACGAACCAGGGGTGCATATCTAAACGGCAGTAAAAACGGTGTTAGTGACAGAAATGGTAAGTGCAGGATATGGTGGGGGAATAACTTACCAGGCTTGGGAATCATGTATCCAGCATACATAGAAACCATACTCATAGCGAAACCAGAAACTTTACTCGCGTCATCAAAAGTCGGGAAAGCAGCACCACAAAGACGGAAAAAGGATGTCATAGTAAAAGCAATCATGAACAAGAAAATCCAGTACGTGAAAAAAGCAGCAGCCGTAGCTTTCAAAGCAGCCATCCAGTAAACAACCACACCAAAAGTCGTAGCCTGCAACAAAAAGACGGGAACATCAGCGGCAATCTGAGCGATACAGAAAGCCGCCGGGTGGAATAATGCGAATTCCTTATGTTTCGCCAAAATAGATCGACCTGAGAACGTCGCGAGAGTCTCCGCCATGGCTACGAGACATTGATACAGAAGAGACCAGAAAAGAACACCACCACGAACGAATAACCCGCGAGAATCGGAGGGCGCGTTGTAGAATAGAGATCCGGAAACAAGAGCCTGGATGAGCGTGGAACCATGCTTCATGACGAAGGATTGTTTATCACGAGCGAGGAGTTGATATTCTCGGATAACGAGGGCCTGGACTTGTTGGAGGAAGGTCACGGAGAAGAGAGATGTAGCGGGTAACTTTGCATCCTTCGTCTCTCTGAACATGATTCTGAAGGCCTCAGTATCAGCGACAGTGGCAGGGTCATTGTGGACATTCCGCGCGGCATCTTCAATCACCTTCTTCTCAGCCGACTCATTCCAAATCTTCGCAAGTTCCGCACTCGACCGAGGGGCCATTTTCTCGAATCCCGGCCGGAACTTCCGCTCAGTAGGAACACTCACACCGGTAAGGAAATCACCCACATTAGCACCCAGCGCACACTCGAAACCCAACTTCTCCATATACGGCCGAGCATCCTTAGACGGGCCATAGTAGATAGACTTTCCATGTTCCAGGACAAGCACATCGTCAAAGAGGTCGAAGATTCCGTTACCGGCTTGGTATAATGTGACGATGGTGGAAAGACCGAGAATATCCGTCATGACGCGGAGGGCCTGCATGAATGCTAAAGCGGAGGATGCATCGAGACCACGGGTGGAGTTGTCCCAGCAGAAGATAGAAGCAGAAGTGGCGAGGACTTCGGTTACAGAGACGCGCTTCCGTTCGCCACCGGAGACACCGCGAACGTATTCGTTACCGACTTGGGTTGAAAGGGTATGTTCAATACCGAGGGTCTTAAGAAGGAAGCGAGTAGCCTTATCACGCGCCTCGTCGGTACCGTTAGGAATCTTCATGCGCTGAACAAAATCCATAGTTTGCGCCACCGTCAACTTTGGGAAAAACAACTCATCCTCCGTATTCATAACCACATGGCCTCTCCAACTCTTAACCTCCTCACTAGTCGCATCAACATTTCCATAATAAACGTTCCCATCCACACCGGTATATCCATGACGCCGATTCGCCAAGACGTTCAAAAAACTCGTACATCCCGCCCCCGGCCGTCCCAGAACCAAAAGCATCTTTCCCGGCCGAACCGCCCCCGTAAGCTTATCCAGAATCACCAAGCCCGGCGCCTCCTTTGTAGCTTTCTCCTTGGGCGGTTTAACAGGGTGGAACTGAGAAAAGACATTCTCGTGTACCCGGACACCTCCCGGTACTCCATGAACCGATACATCAACAAAAGAAACCCCCAAATGCCGTTTCCGTTCCCCCACCAAATGCGAGGAAAGTGACGAGGCCGATAACTCCACGTCCTCGGGCTGTTTGTGTGACATTGTCGAACACAACTTGGAAAGGTAAACAAAGAATAGACAATCCAATAAGGGCCTCACAACCAAGGTAAATAAAAACAGATGACAAGAATAAAAGGGAATGTCTACACGTTCTACATTTTTTTTTACAGAATTGCCCGTCACACAGCCTTTATAAGACATAAAAAACCCGGCAAACAGCCCCCTATGGTCCACCCGATCGGCACTCCAAAGTCGGACGTACAGTCGGAATCGGCGTCGGCCATCCATTTTGGGTCCGTTTGTCCCCTGCAAAAAGCCGTTTAGCACAGACGAATCCTTTGAAGTTGCAGATACCTTGCCTGCCAAAGTGACGGAGATGCGCCAGTCAGGAAAAATAACGGATGTCGGTGTTTTGGTAGCGCCGGTTACAGGGGTGGAGAACTCCCCCTTTGACTTGATGATAGCTGCGGAACTAAGTACTCGGGCTTATACACATAGGATTGTGACGGTTGAATTGCCAAGACGGCAAGTGTTCATCGGTGAGCGAATGCGGAAACTCGCGGTCATGATGATTCATCCGGTGCTCCTTTTTATGCCCCTTTCTCTCCGTTTACATTGACACATATACTGCCAAGATGTTACATGCGGCTCTGCTACATGCTGTCCTGTCCAGTAACCTTATCCCCGCTTCCACTAACAAAAAACCCAAATCTCCTCCGAAACCACGGAAATAAAAATACCGATATATTAGGGTCAGGGTTTAATATCAAAAATCAAAAGTCCAATGAAATTACTATCCATACATACAAACAAACAACATTAATCGTAAATAACACACATATCAATCTAAGCCGTCACCGCCAAAGCCTTAACCTTTTCCAACTCCCCCTCAAGTTCCCTTCTAACCCTTCTCGTCTCTCTAACCGCCTCATCTCTCTCCTCTTGTAACCCTAGAACTTCAATCTGCGCCGTCGCCATCTTTCCGACGACATTCTGCATTTCACCCTCAGCTTCTCTAAGAGCGCCTTCAAGTTCGGCCACCTTCTTTCTTAAAGTCTCCTTCTCCAGTTCGTCCTGGCTGCCTTTGGAGTTGATTAGGCGGGGAGACCGGGGAGACTTGGGGAACATTGGGGACCGTGGTGATTGGCTTTCACTGTGGATAGCGCGGAATGCGGGGGACCGGAAACCAGGGGATTTGAGACCGGCTGAGAGAGGTACAATACGGGATAACTGCGTGGAATTGGCAGCTCTAATCTCGCGGATCTCCTCTTCATACTTGGCAATACGCTCCTCAGTAGCCTGTTGAGCACCGTTAAGTTGGTCCTCTAGGATACGTAATCTCTCCTGCAACTTAGTAACCAACGCGGTATTCGCCTTTCTCGCCTGCTCACCCTGTGCCACCGTCTCCGCCAATCTCTGTCTCAACGCCGCATTCACAGCCAACTGCTCCATAGCCTGTCTGGTCAACTCTTCGACTCTGACAGCCCCAAGTTCCACCTGATCGGCAAGTTTTCCCTCGGCAGCGACAGCGGCCATGGCGGCAGAGGAAGCGGAGGTGGCTTCGACACGGAGGGCGGCAGCTTCGAGTTTGGCGGCGTCCCGGTCGGCGGTTACAGAGGACAGAGCGTTTTCGAGCTTCTCAATTGCGCTGACCATGTCGCCGTCACTGGAGGCCGCTTCTAACGCGCGGATGCGGATTAATGCTTGCTGGTAGGCAACTTGCAGGTTAATCAAAGCATCATCGAGATCCTCCGAAGTAACGGGCTTAATATCAGTCTCCCCACTAGCCGGGTTAAACTCAGGCGGCACAAGAATATCATTCGCCTCCAAAAGGGCCTTCAACTCTGTAATCTCACCCTCGGCACGGTCCAAATCAGTCTTCAAACCACGTAAACCATCTTCAACTCTCCACTTCTGATCCACCGCCTCCTCAGCTCTCCGTCTAAGCACCGTAATCTCCATCTTAAGCGCCGCAATCTCCTGTTCATAGCCACCACGTCTGGGACTACCGGAGATGAGTCGTGAGCGTTCAAGTTCCAGCATCCGCACCTTCTTTTCGTTTTCGCGCGTCTGGAGTTCCTGGCGATCGAGAAGGTTTTTGAGGGCTTTATGTAAGGCGTTCCGTTGTTCCTCAACATCCTTGAGACGTTCCATGAGGCCTTCTTTGGTTTCCATGGATAACGACTTTTCATTCCCCTTGACGGTGTTGGACCGGGTGAGACCACGAGGAGCATTCTGGAGACGGAACTGGCTTTGTGATGATACTGAGGATGACCGGGCAAGAGAGGTGACTCTAGTTTTTGGTTCGTCACCCTTGGAGTTCCGCAGAGCCTCATTCTCCAACCGGAGCGTCTTAAGTTCCTGCTCCACCTTGGTCTTTTCATATACCTGTCCTGACATCTCCGCATTCTGAGCTTCCAACCCTTCAACCCGGGCCCGAAGAGAAGGAACAACTTCATCCTTGAGGTTATCTCTTTCCTGGGCAGTTTCCTGAAGTTGCCCCTTCAAAGCCCCAAGTAAATCCTCAAACGAAGTCTTCATGTCGCGCTCCTCGTTCAACCGTCTCCGAAGATCCTCGCAAGTCTTTTCCAACTCTGCTAGTCGTGATGAATCCGCGGCGGAAGTTGACGCTTCAGCAGACGCCTGTGTAGCCTTTAATCTCAACTCTGCAATCTGCTCGTCCAGTCCTCTTCTCATATCCCTCTCCTCGGACAACTTAGTCGTAAGTTCCAAGCGAATCGAAGCTTTTTCTTGATCCGCCTTTCTCTGCACCTTTTCCATCTCCTCTCTGGATGCATCATACTCGCCATACTTGCTGGTGCTGTATCCTGAGTCACTAAAGTAATCACTCGTGCGTTTGTTAATCCCCGGGTTCTGGATCTCAGTTTGCAATCGATCAACGAGGTCCTCCAGATCCATCTCCCGGCGGATGGACGCCGCCAACTCCGTAGTAATGGCCTTCAATTCATCCTCCATAGCGTCAACCCTCGCACTCCTAGCTCCTTCACCGGCCGGCGTGGCCTGATTCTCTAGATACCCCAAAGCGCGATTTGCTGAAACCCCGTCGGTTCGTGGCGTCGTATAAGCGCCTGTAGGATCGTCTAGATACTCGTTGGACATGCCCTCACCACCGTAAGCGCTCTCAGAGGCGGTTGGTGACGGCAAGTCCGAGTGGATTGAGGCGTTGTCGGATTCGTTTGGGAAGCCCCGTGGAGCGGATGGTAATGGTTTGTTTAAGGAGACGGGAGATACCACGGATATGGGTGAGGATAAGTGGTTGGTGGCGGGGGCGTATGGCGGAATCGTGGCGGTTGTGGCGGTGTTGAGAGATGGGAGGTTCACGGTGGATTTATCCGGCACCGTGGGTACTGACGAAGCAGCAGACGAAACTGAATAAGCTGATGGTGGTCTTGTGGTCAAGGCAGTTTTCTTAGACAAGGGAGTCTCAAGAATGGAATCCTGTTCACGGTATTGAGTGTCCTCGTCTTCTTCTTGGTCCTCTTGGTTACGGCCAAGTAGACTATAGACAGAAGATTGGAAAGATTGTCGGTGATTAGGCGAAGTCTCTGGCTCGGTAACCTCGTCAATGGTTTCAAATTGGAACCCCGCTGATAATGGGTGAATAGGGATAAACGGTTCGTCGGCTAACGATGCCTGTAAAGAAGCCAAAGACTTGGGAGGGTCCTTGAAAGAGCTCAAGGCGTTATAAGAAATGTTGGAATCACCCTCCTCTTCAGACTCATCCGATTCATAAACGAAACGACGTGAACCAGATTGTTGATTCTGGAAAGTCGAAGAAGAAGACGCAATGCTCAGTTTTGAACGATGTGTCTTAGGTTCCGGTTCGTCGTCTCGATCAAACTCCGCGGCAAGAGGAGACCCCTGTAGAGTCTTTGGTTGTCTCGGTGGTTCGATATTGTCGTAGTAGAAACTATCTTCGTCGTCAGACTGATCCAGGTTATTATCGTCTGGATCAGTATCTGGATGTTGGTTGGAAAGGTCCCAGGAATTTTGAGTGGCGATGGGCGCGTATACGGGTGATTGCGGCGCGGGCGCACTGGCGGCTGCTGATACACTTGTGTTTCGGACGGCCTGGGGATAAACTTCTTCTGGTGGAAGAGTTGGAGAAGCCGGAATTGGATACGATCTAAAAGATATGAAATGTTAAAAACCAAAACGGCTATAATGATTAAGAGGAAGAATTGTGAAGGAACAAAGAATTAAACACGATGATCTCTTTTTGACTCGTGTACATATGTATGTTATGTATACATATCAATGCTCACGGCTACATGCACTCAAACACAAAAGGGGATACACCATCCAACGGTGCAATTTGGTTGGCTGGCTACTAATCCATCCATCCAGGAACGCACGGCCCGAGACGCGAACAACGACGTGGATCTATGCACTGGGAAATGAAATGTTTGGTTTAACCCGCCCCTTGACAAAAAAAAAAGATAAAGAGGAGAAAAGCAAGACGGAAGTCCGTCCTAGTCAACCACCTGGTCGTCCAAGCGGCTGGTATTATCCAGTAATTTTTTGTATCATGTGTGCCGTGGATGCGATTTGACAAGCGAGTTTCAGATGAACTGTCATCTGAAGAACCTCGAGATATAGTGATTGGTGACATTCATTGTAACATTATACACAAAAGGAGAAGAAAAAACATACCTGTGTGACTCCAAAGAAGTCCTCGCAGCTTCTCTTGTCCTCCGTTCCTCTTCTTCTCTAGCTTCCTCTTCCGTCCTCTGAAACCGTAAATTCCGTTCCCGTTCCTCTTCAGCTTCACTCCGTTCACGTTCCCGACCAACCTTTTCCAAAGCCCCCGGTGGTAACGGGAACCGGTCCCAGTCTCTAGATTCGTCATTCTCCAACATCAATGTATCAATACTGGCGGCTATACTAGCCATAGACTTGCGACTTCTAGGCGGGCCGGAGAATCGTGCGACGAGGGCTGGGGAGGCGGTAGATGCGAGTGGTTTCCGGCGGATAGGTCCACTGGTCATGGAGGCGAGTGAGGCGATGGATTGGCGTGCGGATAACGGTGGACTGAATGGGATTGGGGCTCGTCGAGTTGTACTTTGTGGGGACATTGGTGGGGGAGATATCGGACTCCGGAGAGTACTTCTGTGGTCGGTAGTTAAAGCATGAGGCTCCGAAAGAGCATAGGAACTTTGTGATGTAATAGAGTTTGCGTGTGACCGGACGGATACGGCGGAAGGAGTTGTTCTTGGTGGAACCGTTGTAGTCTGATACATGTTAGTTTCCCTTCCCCCCTTCCCGATTCCGATTCCATCTCAAGAGTAAAAATAACTCACCTTGGCAATAGAGATCTCTGCGTCAACTCCCATGATCAAATCGTCTAATTCTCCGTCATCCTCCTCGTCCTCTTCATCTTCAGATCCTGTTCCTCGAGCGTAAAAGATACTCTCCGATGTAGCAGATGCTTCGGATCTCTGTCGCGCATGCATCACCGCCACGGGATCTAACGGCTCCGGTGCCATCTTTGGAGCTTCCGATGCAGCTGCCGTGTGAGTAGCGACTAATGGCGAATGTGCTGGTGAAGATTGCATTTTGAAGATTGTAGAGAATGTATGTAGATGTAGATGTTAATAAGGCAATCTGTCGTGAATATCGTATCGTCGTGGATCCTATCGTGGTATGTATATATATCAGTAACACCAAGGAACTAAAAAAGCGACAAGTCGTCTCTTTTTCGATTGTCCGTTCCGTCAATCTACTCCTCTACCAAATTAAAAAGAACAAAAGAAGAATTCCTTCATCAAGAAGAAGTAAGAAAAAAGACAGCCGAGAATGACGAACCCGCTTGTCCGGGGCCACGGGTCCCTGCTTTAACCGCTGTAGGCTTGTGGAAATCTATGCACGGATGGATGATCGTCGTCAAGTGAGTGGGGATTTTCCTTCTACCTACCAACATAGCTAGTTAGTTAGCTGTACAAGGGAGCAGAATTGTCTCTGGATATCGGGATATTGTTCCCTTTTTTGCCTTTCTTGATCAAAAGGAAAGTTTCAATCAAATGGTACATATCCCTATTTTGTCTTCCCTTGTGTGATGGGCTGAAAAGGAGTATACTGATATCCACGTTGCTATAGATGCTATGTACAAGTGACGACGCCCCCACTATAGTGGTAAGTTGCTTCTTTTCTCTTTTCACTATTGATCATGCTTGTCGTGGGTCCCATGATGCGGAAACGTAATCCATCCACGACAAGCCTACTCACGCTTGACTTTGTCCTTACATTTCCCGCATATTCACATCCAACATCGGTAGCGATTCGCCAAAACTAGACTATCATGGTCATCTCCGTTGTCTCGGGATATCAACTATCTATCTATATACATCGCCAACTTAAAGACATATCAACAAACACACGTAAACACCTTCCAACTTTAAAACTTGCCACATTCATCACTGAGTCCCAGCCCCGTTTATATAAAGAAATGCATTTCATGCTTTCTTTAACCCGCCACACAAATCAAATGCACCGCCTCGTCATCACCAAATCACCTATAATCCAACCAGCCAGGTAAAAAAACCCGCGCCACGTTCCTGATCTGGTAAAGCTCCACACCTTCTATTTCTCTAGTTTCAGGGGCCATAATCCTGCCGATCCGACTAGCGCTTACTTGTTTGTCAGGGTTTATGTAACCCTACCATTGATAAACCCCGATTTTCATAGTATAAGTTGGATTGACGATGATCATGACTTACAAAGTAACTAACATTCTTGGTTGGTAACTCTCAATTGTGACATGCGTGGAACAAGAATAAGCGAGGGCTGGGGTCCGTTTCAGGTGCCGGATCTTGGTGTCCGTATATTTTCGGATAAGATGGGCCGGTGCCTAGAAAACCGGCCGGGGTTTAGCGGGACATGTATACATAGCAAAGTTATTTCCTGTGATCTTGGTATTCGGATAAATTTCGTTTCGTACAGTTGACCATGTCGCATTGGAATTGCGTCTGATTCATCTATCAGCGAGAACACAATATAGGGTCAACGAGATGTATTAAATACCAGAGAAACAGTACTCATTAAACTTTCAGTATGTACCTGCGCCACGGAGATCCAGGAATGGTGGTAATCACGGGTATAGCGTGCCGAGCGAGTTTGTGGCGTCAGATAGGCGGTGTATAATTCTCGGGCTTGGGCGGGAGGTACCCGAGATATTACATGCATGAACATGAATACAACGCCAGTTCCTTATGAAATTCTCTCGTAAAGACTCTCATTGATATATGTACATAAATAGACTTCATCCAAAGACATTCATCATTCGGGAGACAACTAAATTCCTTCCACAATCGGTGTTACAAAATCCCGTTCTTTACATTTTTGACAGCTGTCACTGCTTGACAGGGAGGACCCGTCAAAAACTTTATTTGCCACTACAAAAGAACATTTGCCAGCTGGCGGTGTTTGACTTTATATTGCTAGACATAATGAATGCTTCAATTCTATAGTTATTTCCATGGAATATATGATCAACAATTTTCTTCACAGACAAGAACCGTAGAATTAACTATAAAGTCAAACTTAAATCCACCAGCAATAATCTGCTTCGGTAGTCACGGACTAGGGGATATCAGAATACCACTGCGTCAAAAAGAAGTTGTTATTGGTGCGTGTTCTAACATGGACTATTTAAGACGCACGAGCGGATATTCCTATATACTGAGAAGTGGTGCAGCAGATGAATAGCCGCCAGATAGGGTAGAAGACGACAGGTGACGTCACAATGCCTAATTCAATTCATTCAATAGACCTATCGTCCTTTGTCAAACGCCGAGTGAAGATGCGTCCGTGTAGGCTTCAAGAAGCCCCTGAGTGTAACATAAACCGCGGGTTGAAGTGCCTTGAAGATATCTGAGTACGTGTTTGGCAGCGTCTAAATGGTGTTGTATTGCTTTGGCGTTGACACGAGCTAGCCATTGAAGCAAGCCACTGAAAACTCCCAGTGTATTGCTGATAGAGTTGTTGATCCGAACTTGACAAGAAAACAGCGTCAGGGCTTATGCGCGATGATGCAGTCCATTCTATACAGGGACACTGAAAATAACTTTGTGACCATAACGTAAACCAGTTGATCAAGACAGGGGCGATTCAAGTGGTGCATGTAGTCATGCTTCAACACTCTCCAATGGGATTCTACAATCATGTCGCGAGCGATTAACATGATCTTCCATCTTCTGCTTCGACTTCGCTGATTCCGATTTCACCGCTTCCGTTGTTTCTTTGATGATGTGAACGAGGCGACCAGGTTGTTTTGAGTACCGGAATCTTTGGGAATCTTTGTATCGTTGGCACATAAAGACCATAAGACCCATTGGTCGTCCTGGTACCACTGGGAGAACATATAGGCCCAAATGCGGTACCAACCGTATTTCTTACAAAGCTTGTACATTTCCTGGGTGCATTGTCTGTGGATTGCTTCAGCGTCACTCGGGAGGTCGAAGATAGGACGCATAGGATGCCTGTGGAAATGTTTTTTGAATAAGTTAAGAACCCCAAGTCCTTGGTCTTCCGTGCAGGCCTCAACGTTTAAGCGGGCTGGGCTCACATTAATGCTACGGCTCCTACATGAACAAGAGCCACCATCTTTGTGGGTGCCGGTATGGTGTTTCTCAAGGGACCCGAAACAAGCATCAAGATCAGGGACCAAGCTTTGCGCTACCCAAGGATTGTATGTACGTGATGTACATGCGGTTGAATAGATGATGAGCCTGTCGTCAATAGCCTTGACAGCGTGCCATAGACAAAGTTGAACTGCTTTATCAGGGAAGACAGTCTCAATGGCATTGATTTCAGCCAGTTCTTTGTCACACCCGAAAAAGTCCGGATTCAAGCCTTTTTGCTTCAGGGCTTCCAAGAACTGAGTTAAAATGTCCGTGATTGTCCCTGCCTAAGTTGTTGGGGTTTTATCCAGAACTAAGTAACCCAAAGGAACGCCAGTATCATCGAGCTCCGACATGACAGCGTACATCTCGGCTTCGGTGCTGTTAGTTCCGAATGTTCCGTCCATGGAGGCCTCAATACACCTATTCTTGCCAATCAAATGGCCGCAATACTGGCCGGTATTCGGAATAAGCATTGTGGATTCTAGTAGATCTCTGCGATTTAATGATTTGAGGTGTTTGCTAAGCTCGATGTGCCGATACCACATGTGAATAGGTTGATCAGAGCTCCTTGGCCGACTCGTATGGGTCTTTGTGAAACCTGTAGTTGCTTTCATGGTGAATCTTCCATCGATAATAGATCTGATGGCGAGTGAGCATTTTGTTGGCCATGAGCTTTTTCTTGGACACCACGTGACGATAAATCTGGCCTGGCCTCCAGTCTTGCTGGATTAATTCATCGATTTCACAAATGAGGTCAAAAGGAAGCTCAGTCTGTGAATAGGTGGGCTGCCAGTTTCTTGTTCCGGGGTCACGTTAGTATGTGGGTCACCCACAACTGAGACTGTACTGCCATCTGGAGGGATTGGCTCTGAGGTATTCGACCTTTATCGCGTTCTCCCGCTACTTATTGGCTGCTATAAATGCAGTATTCTGATTAGCTTCCGTTTCTTGGAGCGTGTGCATGTGGTTTGGCTAATGCTGACGTATACGTGTTCAGTGCCTGTTCGTTAGGTGTGCTTGCGTTTTCTCAGATGCCTTGCTCACCCCGAACAGAGCGCTGCTCCGTGGGTGCTGGCATGTTCGTTCATACGCGAGGACTGGCAGACCGGATCCAAGTTAGCATCCGGTGTGGCCGCTTCAGTCGCTACTCATAACGTGTCTTCCTTTTTAGGGAACCATCTGAGATACTTGGTGCAGGCTTGCAACTATAGTGGTAGGGCATACCTCGGCAAGGACTAGGCTTTGTTCAGTTGTGGGTAGAGGGGTAATCACTTACGTACATCCGTTGATGAACTCTATACTCAGTACTCTGCTGCCGTGCATGCTTAATGGGTGTGAGTGGCTGCGTGTAATAGGACCAAACAGTGATCAATCACAGGCGGG